>PVJS01022119.1:0-30825 GCA_004027185.1 Glis glis
TACGCCCCCGGCCCTATTTTTTATATTTTATTTTGAAACCGGGTCTCACGAAGTTGCAGAGGACCTCACTAGGTAGAGAGAGACAGACTGAGAGAGAGAGAGCGCTGAGGCTGGCCGGAAACCCCGATCCTCTGGTCTCCGCCTCCCAAAGTACTGGGATTACAAGTGTGTGCCACCACGCCCGGCTGTAATTGTTTATAGGTTAAAAAGTCACATAAATTACTGGTCAAATTATTTTAGGTGTTTTGAGCACACATTTATGATGTATTTTTATAATATTTTCAGCACTAGAATTATGGACATAAATACTAATCCTTCTCTTTGGATTAGTTTAATTAATTTGATTCTATATTTTGCTATTTTATTTCCAGTTACCACATTATCTAGCACAGTAATCCAAGTTGTGTAGGTAGAGTCATATTTTTTGGGAAAGTATGTAACTCAAATGTTTCAGGCAGTATTGTGAATTAATTCTCAGGTATTTCTTAATATTAAAAAAAGTGCCGGCTGGGCGTGGTGGCGCACGCTTGTAATCCCAGTACTTGGGAGGCTGAGATGGGTGGATCTGGGTTAGCGGCCAGCTTCAGCTACTTAGTGAGGCCCTCCGCAACTTAGCGAGACCGTTTCAAAATAAAGAATAAAAAAATAGCTTGGAGGTAGAATGCCCCTGGGTTCAATCCCCAGTACCGCAAAAAAAAAAAGAGTGCCATCAACTCTTACTTTCTATTCCTTGTTAGTTCTTTGAATATTTAGCCTTTAGAGGGCAATGTGGTTTACTTTTATTGGTGTACAGTCATCTTTTCTGCTGAAGAACTTAAAATGTAAATAAAATTTTGTGTTTTACTTTTTTAATACAGTGATTACATTAGGAGTAATAGATATTTTTATTATCTTTTACTGATATACATACTCTAATATTTATGAAATTATATATTTGTCTGGGATTTGCTTTAGAATAATTCAAATGGGAGAGGAAAATTGATGTGGGTTTATGTGAAACAAGATTGGCTATGTGTTTATAATCATTGAACCTATGTAATGGGTATGTAGGGCTTCATTATACTATCCTCTTTACTCTTTATGACTTAAATTTGCCATATTTTTAAGAAAAAGAAAAACTCTACTAATGTGTTTTTCCGTGTCTTGTCTGTTTTAGGAGCGAATGTGAATAGAACCACAGCTAATAATGACCATACTGTACTGTCCCTGGCTTGTGCAGGGGGTCATCTTGCAGTGGTGGAACTACTTTTGGCTCATGGGGCAGACCCTACCCATCGTTTAAAAGTATGTAACTCAAATGTTTCAGGCAGTATTGTGAATTCTTCATTCTTGAACATCACAGAATATCATGTATAAGTTGTATTTATAATGGCATTCTAAGTATCAGTTTTCTTCTGTCTTATTAGAGGGAAGTGTTCTTTACCAAATCTGTTGTTTTAATATATCTGGACTAACATTTTTTTCCCCTTCTCTATTCATTCTTTTAGGATGGCTCAACTATGTTGATAGAAGCAGCAAAAGGTGGCCATACAAGTGTCGTTTGCTATCTTTTGGACTATCCTAATAACTTGCTTTCAGCCCCTCCACCAGATGTCACTCAGTTAACCCCTCCATCCCACGATTTAAACAGGGTAAGATTCAAAACTAACACATCTTATAGTCTCTTCTTTATCTTCTTTTCTTTATAGTTTTAATTTGAACTAGACTGATTATTTTTGTTATAATATATAGTTCTCTTTATATGTATTTTATGGTTAATGAACATCTTGGTATAATATTCAGATTCTAGATTGATATGATTTTGCTTTACTTTCTTTTGAATGCCAGAATAACACTTTGAGTTCAAAGCCCATTAGTAAAAATGTCAAAGGGGCTGGGTTTGTAGCTCAGTGGTAAGAGTCAGTCCCCAATACCCCCAAACCCACCAAAAAATGTCAAGGAAAGTAATTGGATTCCAACATATTAAGTAAATATGTCATTGAGATGGCATGTTAAAATATTTTTAATAAGTCTCCGTAACTTATTCTTTGTTAGCATATTATTTAATGAATTGTATAAGAAAAGAAGAAATAATCAATTTAGTGTCCTTTGTCTTAGGCACCTCGTGTACCGGTTCAAGCACTGCCCATGGTCGTCCCACCTCAGGAGCCTGACAAACCACCTGCCAATGTTGCCACTACTCTTCCCATCAGGAATAAAGGTCAGTTATACTTCTAAAGACTGTTCTTACATGTTGTCCATTTGACATTAAGATTACAAAAATACTAGCCATTTAAAATCATTTTTCCATATAAAATGAATTTTACCAAGTTGGCATAAAGATTTTTTTTATCAATGAAGAAAGCACGTTACTGGGAGAAAGGATAGTTAATAGCACTAATCTGTGCTAGAATTAGAGGTACTAGGAAGAGAAATTCAGATGCTCATTTTTAGTGGAATTCTAACTATCCATGATTTCCTCTAATAACTAGTAATTTTTATTCATGTAAAATGTTAAGCTGGGCATAGTTGGGTGATATTTTTATAAATTATTTAAAATCTCTGTAGGGATATAAGGCATAAAGATTAACAAGTTGGATCAAATATTAAAATTTAAAGTAACTGGTTTAATACAGATTTTTACATCTGGGATACCTTTTCTCAACCTATAATTCAAAGCTACTTCAGATATTTATTTCTCTAGAATTCTGAGGTCCATATTTGACTTGTGGATGTTATATTATGCATGTTCTTTTGTCCCCAAACGTTACACTTATCAGTTTGAATCAGTTTTTCTTTTTAAAAGTTTTACATGAAGAACCAATGCAATTTTCCTTTTTTTGGTTTTGGCTACCCATATTCTTTTTTCAACAACAATGCTAAGTATTTCCACCAACTCTTTTCAATCACTACTACCAACCTAGAGCCTTTGCACCTTTTTCAATTGGTTGCTAAACCTGTAGCCAGATCAGTCTATTCACCTGGCTGTCAGAAGATACAGTGGATGGCGTAGTCCAGCATCTTTTCTTCCAGGGAAACTGAATCCCAATTCTCTACTGGCCAGGTAGCTGTGTGAATATGTGAATGTGTGTCTTGCCTTTATCAGTCTTGAAGATGGTAGGCCCCAACAAAGAAAGATATTTTAGTTGGATTTTAATTTCTTGGTACTTCTCAGAGGTTTGGGCACTCTTTGTATGTATGTGTGTGTGTTTAAAAGGCACAGACTATTAAATGTGAAAAAACCTTGACTTAGAGGTCTAAGTTTTCTCTGCACCTTAATAATTTGGCATTATTTTTCTGTTCTTATGAGTTTTTACATGACCATATGAAATATCTACACATATCCCTAGGTTTTACTTTAATTGCACCACTTAGATACCACAAACCTGCATCCCTCTATTGTCTAATTTTGCCTTGTGATATTTTTTAAATTCTAAAATTAATTTTCAACAATTACTCTGCACATAAAATACATACATTTTATATTTATGATAAAGAAGGTGGATTTGTTTTTAACTCCTTAAAAGTACATTTTCACCTTCTGATATGATAACTTGGTGCATAACTGTTGGCACTAAACCTCCCAACAGTAACTCTGTAATGAGGATGCCATTCATGTGCACTTCTGAGGGGGTTTCTTTTTCACACAGCTGCTTCTAAACAAAAGTCCAGCAGCCATTTGCCAGCAAACAGCCAGGATGTACAGGGTTACATCACCAATCAGTCTCCAGAGAGCATTGTAGAAGAGGCTCAGGGAAAGTTAACAGAACTGGAACAGAGGATAAAAGAAGCCATAGAAAAGAATGCACAGCTGCAGTCCTTGGAACTGGCTCATGCTGACCAACTTACCAAGGAGAAGATTGAGGAGCTGAACAAAACAAGGGAGGAACAAATTCAGAAGAAACAAAAGATTTTGGAGGAACTACAGAAAGTAGAACGAGAGTTACAGCTCAAAACTCAGCAGCAGCTTAAAAAGCAGTATCTAGAGGTTAAAGCTCAAAGAATTCAACTTCAGCAGCAACAGCAACAGTCTTGCCAACACCTGGGACTACTAACTCCTGTTGGGGTTGGAGAACAGCTTTCCGAGGGAGACTATGCACGGTTGCAGCAAGTGGATCCTGTTTTGCTTAAAGATGAACCCCAGCAGACTGCTGCTCAGATGGGTTTTGCTCCAATCCAGCCTCTGGCGATGCCGCAAGCTTTGCCTCTGGCGGCAGGTCCCCTGCCTCCAGGGTCCATCGCAAATCTTACAGAACTGCAAGGAGTGATAGTTGGACAGCCAGTACTGGGCCAAGCACAGTTGGCAGGGCTGGGGCAAGGAATTCTGACAGAAACACAACAAGGGTTAATGGTAGCCAGCCCTGCTCAGACCCTCAATGACACGCTGGATGACATCATGGCAGGTGGGTTTATATTGTTATGAGCAGGTATCAAATATGATTTGCTTAAGGCGAGTAAGAGTGTGCCAGAATTTTTTGCCATTACCCAACTTGAAAACTATTTTTGGACTCTTGACCCATGTATATCTTTAGAAATACTAGTTCAATCTCAGAAGTTTTCAGACGGATACAGGTCAAATTAAAGATTAGTGCATTCAATACAAATGACTGAAGCTTTCTGGCTTAGCTGAGTATCCTGGGAATCTAGATTTTTCAGTAGTGGGGTTGATGTTTGATTTTTGCTTTTGCTTTTGTTTTTTTTTCCCTTTAAGTTCAAAATACCGAGATTGAATTGTGGCCTTTTTGCTTCTGTATTCTCACAAATAAAATGGAAAATTGATAGAAGTTGAAGTACCAAACTAGTAGGAGACATCAGGAAGCTTATTTGTGAACAAAAATACTTTATATCTTAATGTACCAGACTTCAAACCTGATGGATATTTAAAAGCAAAAAAACAAACTTAAGCACCTTTACAACATTAATAAGGTTTGATTATACTGTATGTCAGTGATTTTATCCCGTGAATGTTAATGTGTAGTTTTTAACTGTATTATGGGAAGATGTGGTCCCTTGACAGTATCACAAAATGGTATATTTTTAAATTTGTAGCAGAGAAATTTTATTCCATTATAATTAGTTTCATTGGCAAGAAAGTAGTACTTTAGAAGGTTGTTTTAATGCTTCTTGCTTTGGTACTTATGAGTTCTGTGGCAAACAGTAGAATGAGATTTGATAGGGTAATAAGCTATAAGAGTGCTATACTGAGAAAGATAATTTGCCTCCTTGAAAAAAAGAGGAGGAAATTTGGAAAGAAAAAGAGCAAAGGGTTAAGTAGTTGAGTTTTGATAATTTTCTTCTATTTCTTCTCTTTTTTATTGATTGGTGTGTGCTTAGATGGCTTATGTTTTCTACTTTAAAAAACTTTCAGTAATATATTATGATGAAATTATACATAATGTAAGTTTCATCTTTTAAAAGAATAATAGAAAATACATTGTATAGCATTTCTATATTTAGTTAACATACAGAAACTAAGAAATTAGTTAAAGATTAGACAGATTTTATATTTAAAAACTGGTTTAAAGTTTCATAGTCCTTTTTTTAGTATCACCTCAGCTGTAATAAGTGGAAACAATAATAAGTGGAATGAAAATCTCTGCTAATCTTAAGGGCTAAATAACTACATTAACTAGCAATAATTAATAGTAAAAAGTATAGAGTCAGTATTGATGAGTATAAAATTTTTGTATAGATTCGAAAATACTGCTAATCACCACTAGCTGGTTATAATAATAGGTAATAAAATTAAATGATTTTTAAATATTCTATGAAAATTGGAGCACAGTAGCCATAAATCCAAATTTGATACTGTGCTCATACTATTAACTTAGATCATAAGTGTTCTATTATGTCAATCAAACTATCAAAGGATGCATAGAGTTAAGTGTTACCCACTTAAATAAAGAGTGGACATTCTCTACCAATGAATGTTTAAAGAATTTTGATATGCTATCCGAGTTTACCTAATGTACTTGGGTATAGTTGTCAACAATGATTTGCCTGTTGTAGTTTTTTTATGCTGGTAAGAATTGTTAGAGGTTTGTAAAATAGCTTTTCTGTTGATTCGTTACTCCCCCCCCCAAAAAAAAAGTTCTGTCTGTCTTCTGGGTGTTCCCATATAAAATTCTTTTAAATGCACATAGCTTTTTAGAAAAAATGTCAAATACTTTTCATACTACAAAAATACTTTATTTCTTTTTTATGCTCATTTATGTAGGGAGATGAGATAAAGCCAGAAGAAGAAAAGCAGAATTAATTTAGGTACTTGTAATTCATCCCTAGTTTCTCCCATGTTCCCATGCATGTGCTGCACAGGCACATGTACACGTGCGCTTGTGCACACACACAGGCACCCTCACATATCTCATGCATTCTTTTCTGCAGCCCAATTCTTTAAACTTCTTCTGTGGCAGTATTTGTCTTTTCAGTTGACTAATGCTCATTTCCACTTTTTTCTTTGAGTTTTTGGTAGATTATAATCTCATTAGGCTTAAAGCCTTCTTTCCCTCCTTACAGCTTAGCCTCTGTTCTTTAGCAAGTCCTCATTTATTACATGGATCTCATAAAATTTTGGTCTCCTTTTCTCTAGTACTTAACTCAATCTTCAATCTTCCTTGTTCTCCATACTTGACAAAGCAAAATTAATTCCCTGTTTAACCTGCCATAACACCTTGTGTTTGCAATGGTCTTAAGTACCCCTGAGCATATGGTTTTTCCTTTCTAAAAGTAACTCTTGAATTAAGCCTGCCATGTAAAGATCTGTACCAGGGTGCCTTTGGGTACTTAAATATTTACATTTGTTACTTTTATATAGAGAGAATGGGTGAGTTGAGGGCAGTTATTTATGTTTAGTAAATCAGTTTCATAGGTACCCCAAAGCTAATGAAATGAGAGAATTGATTTTTTTCTTATCTACTTTCAGATGAGGTGATAAGAACAACCACTTTTACCAAAAATAAGAAAAAATCCATGTAATTTTAGTAGACTCTTTAAAGGAAATTATTCCAGTTGAAATGTGAATTACAATTGAGTGATTCACCAACAAAGCTTGGAATTTTTTTACCCGTTTAATATCATGAAATAAAAATCAGTGATTTGGACAGACTGGTGTTCGTCCTATTTAAGCTGCTTTTTTGTATCTGGCATTTCCATTTGTGAAAATCCAGTCAAAGGAGATGGTAATGGAATTTACTTTAAGAGTTATAGATTTAATGTGATTTTGAATTTATACCTAGAATATGTACATTTAAGTTACCTAATCATTTTTTAACATACAAAATTCATTATATGGATTAATAAAGTCATGGTCATTAAATGATCAACTTAATATATTAGTACATGCCCTTTTCTCTTGATCTGGATCCCTAAGGATTCAAAGAGTGTTTTGTTTTGTTTTGTTTTGTTTCCTCCTTCGCTTTTCCTTTGACTTTTAAGTGGACTTAAAAATGTATAATTATAGAATGTGTGTTGCTATAATGTATAGTGTATGTTTGTGAACTAAGGATTTTTGTGTAAAACAGATTTCTTAATTGACAATCATGTTTATAATTGTTATAAGATCAATTTCAGTTTTATTCTTGGCAGAATCATAACCTCTTTTGCCTGGTTTTAGATCCAGTTGTGAATCATGATTATTTTCTGTCTGGTGTAGTTGTTAACTACTTTGGTAACACATACCCATACTCCTGTTAACATTAAAACATTAATGCCCGTACTATAATTACTGAATTTCTAATAGAGGGGTGAGAAGAAATGATGTTCACATATTAACACTAGAATTGAGTCGATGAGGAAAGAAACAAAGTACCCTCTGCTGACTCTTCATTGTATCCTATGCCATCTTTGGCATTCTCCCATCTCAAGTACTGACTCAACTAGCTAGCTAGTACTTAAGTCATGTATTTGGGTGAAAATAATATCACAGAAAAATTCTTGTTAGAACAATTAACAGCAGTCCATATTTGAAGGATGATTGTGTGCATACATTTATCTCTACCCTAATTTTTTAATTTTGTCCTCATAAATCAGTGTGATTGCTGGATTGATTGTTGGGCATTTTACCACCACCCTCAAAATAATTCTTTATGTAAGAAAATACATTCCTATGTGAAAATCAAATTTTATATTTGAAAACCTGTCATACTGAGGGCTAATTTTATAGAATATTACTATACCCAACTATAGTTAGTATAAACAGTAAGAGGTGTTTTAAATAAGAGGTGTTTTAAACCTAGCAAAGGTTTTCCCCCCCAACCTGTGATACTACTTTCATTAGTTCTAGAATATAAGGTGTGAAATTGGCAAGGAAAAAAAATATTTTCTTCCTTTCTCATCTTGACTATGTTATCTTTATTTCATTTTTAATTAAGATGATATAATGAACAGCTTTCCATTTGCATTTAATTTTAGTACCTAAAATGTTTTTGTTTTCAGGGTTATTTTGAATTAAGGTTTCATGACTACTTTCATAAGAGAGAAATTTGTCTTTCAGATGGATTATTTAGAAAATGGATTACTCTCAGTAAACATTATAATTTTGAATAGTTATACAGCCCCCCAAAAAAAACCCCAGGAAAATGAGTTTTAGTGTTATGGTAGTCTCCCTATAGACATCATGTTCTAAAAAGTCTATATTTTCTAATAAATAATTCTTAACTATTACCTAACATGTTTCATCCTTATTAAGTACAGTTATTTTGTTCAACAGCAGTCAGTGGAAGAGCATCTGCAATGTCAAACACTCCTACCCACAGTATCGCTGCTTCCATTTCCCAACCTCAGACTCCAACTCCAAGTCCTATCATCTCTCCTTCAGCCATGCTACCTATCTACCCTGCCATTGATATTGATGCACAGGTAAGCTCCAAATTGAGGAAAGATGGCTTTTTATTGGAATTGCACCATTTTTAAAAGCATTAATCTTCAGTGATTTATGCCATGTTAGACTGCTTTGTCAAAGATATAAATAAAATCCACATTTAAAAAGATAAAATACTTAATACAGACTATTACTGATAATTATATGATGGTCTGGTTTCCAAGGTTATCGATTTAGTTTTAAAATTTCATTTTTAAATTTTATTGTAATTTAGAAGAGGATGTAATCAAAAAGAAATAACTTATTTAAGATTTGTTCATATTTTCTTCTAATGCTAAACTAGAATATATATATATATATATATATATTTGCGGTACTGGGGATAGAACCCAGGGGCATTTTACCTCCGAGCTACACCCCCAGCCCTATTTTTTATTCTTTATTTTGAAACAGCGTCTCACTAAGTTGCGGAGGGCCTCACTAAGTAGCTGAGGCTGGCCGTGAACCAGGATTCTCCGGTCTCAGCCTCCCAAGTACTGGGATTACAAGCGTGTGCCACCACGCCCGGCTTTAGAATATATATTTTAAAATACATGATGGATTACATTTTAAAGAAATATGTTCTAGCATTTATAGATTTAATATTTTTATTTTCATGAATACTTATTTGCATTTATATAATTTTTTAAAATTCTGATCTTGGTGATTAAAAATATAGTGAGTCAAGTTATATCTGTAAAATTTATCTATAAGTGTTTCCAAGGGGGGGATTAGAAGCAGTTTTTGTCCCTTCAGATTATCTGAAGAAATAATGTGTAGGGGTGAAAAAAGACACTGTTTTAAGTTTTAAAAAGCTTAAAAGCGGTAGCTGGGCGTGGTGGTGCAGGTTTGTAATCCCAGTACTTGGGAGGCTGAGACAGGAGAATCACAGGTTTGAGGAAAACCTTAGCACGTAGTAAGACTGTCATCAACCTAGTGAGACCCTGTTTTTTGGGGATATAGCTCAGCGGTAGAATGCCCCTGGGTTCAATCCCCACTACCACAAAGAAAAGGAAAGAAAGAAAGCTTAAGATCTATTAATTAAACAACTTCCTTAAAAAAGTGAGTTTACCATGAGATCGCAGGGCAAAGTGAGGTTGGAGAAAAGTATCCTGTGTTTTGTCCTGAAGAAAGGTCTCATTTAGAAGACCACTGAGTAAGGTAAGAGTATATGGCCTTCAGGACTGAGAAATGTTTGCAGTTTATATAGTTTTTGTATTTTGAGTTAATACCTATGGTGACGAAGTATATGTTAGAGAACTTTTAATTTTATATACGATCAGCTTTTTATAAACCTGAAATTCAGGAACTGTGTATGGGGTGAGTATGGACTGTTAAGGGCATATACTCCTAAAGTCTCCTTTTTGTTAAAATCATTCTTGGTGACATTGGAAAAAAAGTTTTAAGCTGGGCGTGGTGGCGCACCCTTGTAATCCCAGTACTTGGGAGACAGGCGGAGACCAAGACCGGAGGATCCTGGGGTTCGCAGCCAGCCTCAACTACTTAGTGAGGCCCTCTGCAACTTTGTGAGACCTGGTTTCAAAATAAAGTATAAAAAATAGGGCTGGGGGTAAACCGCCCCTGGGTTCAATCCCCAGTACCACACACAAAAAAAAGAATAACAAGTTTTATTTCTGTTCTTGATCCCCAAATGTCTGTTGTTTCACATGTGCTTTCTTTTTTCCGCCTGCCTCTGAGCATTTAAAATTGTCAGTGACTATTTTGAAGGGATTATCTCTTAGCCAGGCCAAGTGGCACATGCCTATAATCCCAGTACTCAGGAGACTAAAACAGATAGATTGTAGGTTTGAGTCCAGCCTCAGCAATTTAGCAAGACCCTGTTTCAAATTTAAAAAGGGCTGTAAATAAGTAAAAGGACTGGGCTCAGAGGGAGAATGCCCCTGGGTTCAATCCCCAGTATTCCCCTCCCTCCTAAAGAAAAGTGTTTAGCCAGGCATAGTGGTATATGACTGGGAGGCTGAGACAGGAGGATGGTAGGTTCAAGGACAGTCTCTCAAGGACAGTCTCAGCAACTTAGCAAGACCTTCAACAACTTAGTGAGACCCTGTTTCAAAATAAAATATAAGCCGGGCGTGGTGGCGCACTCTTAAAATCCCAGTACTTGGGAGGCTGAGACCAGAGGATCTGGGTTCGCAGCCAGCCTCAGCTACTTAGTGAGGCCCTCCGCAAGTTTGTGAGACCCGGTTTCAAAATAAAGTATAAAAAATAGGGCTGGGGGTGTAGCTCAGAGGTAGAATGCCTCTGTGTTCAATCCCTGGTACCGCAAAAAATAAAATAAAATAAAATAAAAAATAGGCTGGGGTGTGGCTTGGAGTTACAATGCCCCTGGGTTCAGTCCCTAGTACCACCAAAAAGAAGAAAGGGGGGAATTATTGCTCATCCTAATTTTCAAACCATATATATGAGGGAACTATTCTTATTGCTCTGGAAAGAGATTAAGCATTTTGCTTCTAGTCACTTCATTTAGCTAAGAAAGTGTGGAAGCAGACTCAGTCTAACTTCAGAGATCTCTCTCTTGCTGGGAATGTAGTTTAGTGGCAGGACTAGGGCGCTTGCCTAGCACATACAGGGCCTTGGGTTCAATCCCCAGTATTGGAGAAAAGAGAGAGAGAAGAAAAGAAAGACACTACTCAACTACCATGCTGTACAATAAGATATTTATTTGTTAATTCACAATTATTTACTGTTTTTTGCAGTATATAATTGTGCTTTGAGGCTACTAGATTTAGGCAGAGTAGTTTTCTTTGTGTGTGTGTGGTACTGGGGATTGAACCCAGAGGCATTCTACCTTCGAGCTAAACCCCCAGCCCAATTTTATTTCTTATTTGGAAACAGGGTCTCACTAGGTTGATGAGAGTCTCACTACTTGCTGAGGCTGTCCTTGAACCTGCAATCCTCCTGTCTTAGCCTCCCAAATACTGGGATTACAGGAGTGTGCCACCACGCCCAGCTTAGGCAGAGTATTTTTCTAATTTCTATGGGACCAAGAATTGATCCATCAGCAAAATTAAATACTTAATTTTTTTTCAAGCAAAATAGGCACAGAAAAATTATGTTCAAGTGTGATTGTAACTTTACTGAGCTTGAAATTTCCATATTGATAGTAAAATGATTTTAAATAGGCACAGAAAAAGTATGTTCAAGTGTGATTGTGACTTTCCTGAGCTTGAAATTTCCATATTGATAGTGAAATTATTTTACCTAACTGTACCAGCCATCACTATTTTATAAATTAATTTCTGAGAAATTAGGTATTAAAAAATTAAAAACTTACATTTAAACATAGCAGGCATGCTTAAATAGAAACACTTAATAGCTTCCTTAAAAATATCTTTCTTTAAGCCGGGCGTGGTGGCGCACACTTGTAATCCCAGTACTTTGGGAGGCGGAGACCGGAGACCGGAGGATCCGGGTTCACGGCCAGCCTCAGCTCTCTCTCTCGCGCTCTCTCTCTCTCTCTCTCTCTCTCTCTCTCTCCCCCCCTCTCTCCCTGTCTCTCTCTCTCTCTCTCTCTCTCTCTCTCTCTCTCTACCTACCTACCTACCTAGTGAGGCCCTCTGCAACTTCGTGAGACCCGGTTTCAAAATATAGTATAAAAAAAATACGGCCGGGGGTGTAGCGCGGAGGTAGAACGCCCCTGGCTTCAATCCCCGATACCGCAAAAATAAATAAAAAATAAAAAATATCTTTCTTTATCTGGTTTCTGCATTGAAGTTTTTCATTTGCTGGATTAGCCTAACCTGAGTTAAACTACTTATTAGGGAGTTTCCCATTAAGTGCTTACTTAGGCATTAGGAAGTTCCTGCATTGGAAAAAATACACAAAGTAATATTTCAAAATAATTGATCTTTAATTTTTAATTTATTTTAAAAATTTATTAGTTTTATATCAAGCAGGTAGTTTAAATGATAAAAATAAAGATCCTTTTGTATACAATCCATGTGAAATTTTTTAAAATAAAAATTATGTGAGTCTTACATAATGGATATTTTGGTTTATATATGACAGTACTGTCCCATAACAGACAAATGATAGAATGAAAAACTGTATACAAATACTGTTGAGTATTTCTTATCTGAAATATTTGGAACCAGAAGTGTCTCAGATTTTGGAAATATTCAGATTTTAGAATATTTGAATTGACTTTACCGTTGAGCATCTCTAAATTCCATAATCTGAAACTTAAGCATGATGTTGGTACTCAAAAAGTTTCTAATTTCAGATTTTCAGAGTAGGGATGCTCAACCTTACTTTAAATTATTCTTTGTAATACTCGTGAAATAAGTACTATTATTATCATCATCATCATTATTATTCCCATTTTACAGATGAGAAAACTGAGATGTAAGTGATATTAACTACCTTGCCCAACTTCATTTTTTTTTTTTTTTGCAGTACTGGGGATTGAACCTAGGGGCATTCTACCTCCAAGTCAAACCCCCAACCCTATTTTTAATTCTTTATTTTGAAACAGGGTCTCACTAAGTTGCGGAGGACTTCACTAAGTAGCTGAGGCTGGCCGCGAACCTGCGATCCTCCTGTTTCAGCCTCCCAAGTACTGGGATTACAAGCGTGCGCCACCACGCCCAGCTCTTGCCCAACTTCTAATTAGTAGTAGGTCCAGATTTTGAATCCAGGCACTCTAGTTCTAGGGTCTATGTTTTTAGTCACAGTACTATTTTACATATTTTTCTATTTTTAACTTAGATGGGAACATTGAAATCAAATTATATTAACCTGGATAATGAGATGACAAATTGTGTCCATCGCCTAAATGTCTTTCATCTTTACATATTTTCATTTATATTAAATCTTAATGAAGAACAAAAAGAAATGTTATTTTATAAAGCTTCAATGTATGACTTTTTTTTTTGCGGTACCGGGGATTGAACGAAGGGGCGTTCTACCTCCGCGCTACGCCCCCAGCCCTATTTTTTATACTTTATATTGAGACCGGGTCTCACGAAGTTGCGGAGGGCCTCACTAAGGGGAGAGAGATCGAGAGAGAGACAGGGAGAGAGAGAGAGCGCGCGCACGCGCTGAGGCTGGCCGCAAACCCGGATCCTCCGGTTTTCGCCTCCCAAAGTACTGGGATTACAAGCATGTGCCACCACGCCCGGCCAATGTATGACTTTTAAAGAAATATTAATAATTCTGTAATATGATTATCTCTTAAACTCCTTTAATTGGACATTTTAGACAGAAATTAATGCTCTTACCATGGATAAGTTGGAAGGACCTTGAAGAATGATAAAGAGCTGGCATTCTTACATTCCTCAAACCTATGTTTTACAATTAGAAATCACCATTTATGTGCAAGAGTGTGCCACAGGCTCTTCAACACTCTCAGTAGTTTTATTGAATCAAGTTTGTCTGGATAGTTTCAAAAGTTTTAAGATTAATACCACATACTATGCAATTAACAAAATCTATTTTAGTAAAAATCAGTAAATAATAAATGAATTATTTTGGGTACTATTTTACTATCACTTTTGATAGCATAGCTCTGATTTTTATTTTATTTGAAGGGTATAACAAAAGTTCTCTCTGTATACTGTACATAAAGAAATTAGGAATCATGTAGAAATGTTTAAGAAAAACAGATTGTTGAAGATTGGATTTGTGGCTCAGTGGTAGAATGTATGTTTAGCATGCAGGAGGCCCTGGGTTCAATCCCCAGCACCAAATAAATAAGCAACCATGGGTTTTACATTAAACAATACATCTGACTTGAAGGTTAGAATACCTGAATATTGCCTGAATTAATTGAAAAATTTTTGTATTTTTTTGTATGGTGTGAAATTTGATTAAGTCTAGTAGCCACAAAATGTGAGAAAGAACCAGTTGTTTTGTTCATGAGCTGTAAAAATTTATTCTGGCCTCTTTGTTATTGCATGTCCATTTTTTCTTCTTCTTCTTCTTCTTCCTTGTAGTATTTACTGTGGATAGAACCCCAGGGGCACTATACCATTGAGCTAGCCTCAGTCCTTGAGCCCCCTTTTTTTTTTTTTTTTGGTACCGGGGATTGAACCCAGAGGTGTTCTACCTCCGAACTACACCCCCGGCCCTATTTTTTATACTTTTATTTGGAAACCGGGTCTCACGAAGTTGCAGAGGGCTTCACTAAATAGAGAGACAGGGAGAGAGAGAGAGAGCGAGCTTAGGCTGGCCGCGAACCCAGATCCTCCAGTCTCCGCCTCCCAAAGTACTGGGATTACAAGCGTGCGCCACCATGCCCAGCCCCTTTTTTATTTTTTATGATGAGACTGGGTTTTGCTCAGTTGCCCAGGCTAGCCTTAAACTTGCCATCTTCCAAGCAACTGGAATTACAGGCATTGTGCAACTATGGTCAGCTCCTTCATATATTTCTGAACTGTGAATCTTTGTTGTTCTCAAACTTCTAGAAGCTTTTCTTAAACTTGGAGTAAGTATGAGAAAAATAAGTGCTTATACAATTTTGCTTTTTCCCCAGTTTCTAATAATTAACATATATGAATTTTTTCTTTTAAAGAGGGTAGATATTAAATTTAATTTGCATATGTGTAGATTTAAATTGGAAAGTATGTGAAATTATGTTTTACGTCTAGTGGTCTAAATACCATTTGGAAATTTTCTCCATTCCTGTTGATTTTGCAATATAGAGAACAGTTCCATCACAGTAATCTAATGATGAGAAATTAACAAGGGTAGGAAGAATTACTTAACAGTGATATGTAATATGCTAGCATTAAAACATTCTACTTTAAAATATATGCATTCTACTTGTTCATATGAGGTTATGAGGTAGTTTCAAGTAGGTTATTCATTTTCCTGATTATTTTTATTTATTAGATACCCCCAAAGTGCTATACTACTTTTTAAGCTCACATAAAACTTGATCAGATTAGAGAATGAAATGTTTGAGATTATGAAGGTACAATAAAAGTTCAGCTCTTTTAAGTTCTAATAGTTTCCACATAAGCGTAATTAGTAATTTGGGTGTGGTGGCGCATGCTTGTAATCCCAGTACTTGGGAGACTGAGACAGGAGGATCGCAGGTTTGCGGCCAGCCTCAGCTACTTAGTGAGGCCCTTGGCAACTTAGTGAGACCCTGTTTCAAAATAAAGAATAAAAACAGGGCTAGGGGTGTAGCTCAGAGGTAGAATGCCCCTGGGTTCAATCCCCAGTGCCACAAAAAAAAAGAAAAAAAGTGTTAATTAGTAGATGTACATCCTATTTTATAAAGAGGCTCGGTATGTTTTTTCACCTGTATATCAGCTCATTAAAAGTTGCCTTTTGGGCTGGGTATCCTGGTGCATGCCTGTAATCCCAGTAATTGGGGGGCTGAGACAGGAGGATTGCAGATTTGAGGCCAACTTCAGCAATTTAGTGAGACCCTGTTTCCAAATAAAAAATAAAATAGGTCTGGAGGTGTAGCTCAGAGGTAGCACCACACACATACACACACACACACAAATTGCCTTTGCCTTCAATGTTGCCATCTGTCTTGGAATTCCTTTGGTTCCCCCCGCCCCACTCTGAACTACTATGAGAGAATTAAATGTTCATGTTGATAATATACAGAATATTTTTATATTGAATATAATTCCATAATTTTTATAATCGAGAATTTGTTATAATAATATTTGTTATGGTATGGATTTGTATATTTTATGGTATCATGGGCTAAATGAAAACTTCATTTAGAATATAAACCTGGATAAGCTCTTAAAGCTCTAGGTATCTGTCTCCTTTTTCAGGTTTGAGACTTTCTCTTAGATACATGACAAAAAATGTAAATTCTTGACCAGTTTAATATAACATAACTTTGTGCCATATAATGTAAGTCAGAGGATTTTTCCTTTAAGGTGGCACTCTGCCTTCCAGAAACTCATGACCTGTATTCTTACTATTTTGATCAGCAGTATTCAAAACACCTATTTTTTCTGCACCTTGTCAGTTAGTCATTGTCGCTATCAACCCAAATTTCTTTTTCACTTAGTTTGATTATTGATGTATTATGGAGCAGGGTAATATCACTTTGGGATTGTGCAGGTGTGTATTTGGGATATGGAAACCTTATTTCAGAATCTTTCTTTACTTTCTTAAAAGATTGTCATAAAATATTTGCTTTACTTTCTCCTTAATGCAGAAATACAAGAAACTATTCACTATTAACTTCAGTTCCTCAAGGAATTTGACCAACTCTTTCTCAACTTTAAATATTTTTTCTTGCACTCTGATAATACATTGTTTATACTACTCTCATAGATTGAACTTAAATTTGCCATGTACAGTAATCACTAAGCTCTTAGTGAGCAGGGCTTATATTTACCTTGTTAACACTAGAGTATGCAGCAGAATACTTTGAATATAAGAGGTGCTTAATAAATGTCAGTTGAATTCATGGCTAATAATGTGGGAAAATATATCTTACTGATCCACTAATATTTTTTTATGCTTTTCAAACTTTATACATGTATCTTCTTTCTCTATTTAAGATTGGCACAACTTTCACAAATTATCCTTTAGCAATGGAAGAATTTTTAAAACTTCATAAACTTCATCATAAAGTTGACTCATCTGCCGATTGCATATGCACTATCATAGAGAGGACATAAAACAGATACACTTAACATTATATTCACCTCAGTCTGCTTTATGTTAGGGCTGCTCTCTGATATAATGGGGGAGAGTAGGATTTTGTTAGTAAGAAAATCCTCTTGCTGGGCATTGTGGTACATGCCTGTAATCCCAGTTATTTGGGAGGCTGAGACGGGAGGATCAGAGGTTCAAGGCCAGCTGCAGGAAGTTAGTGAAGCCTTTAGCAACTTAGGGAGACCCTGTTTCAAAATGAAAAATAAAAAGGGCTGAGGGTGTATCTCGGAACTCCTGGGTTCAGTCCCCAGCACCAAAAGAAAGAAAAAAAAGAAAATCTTCTTGGTTTTTTTTAAGCCTATCTCTACCAGTTATCAGCTTGTGTGGACATCAGAAAATTATTTCTCTGAGCTTTTGTCTCTTTTTTTCTGAAATCGGACACAGTAATTTCTTTTTTATAAACCTGAACTGAAGATCAAATAACACAACCAGAGCTGTCACTCATTTAAGTTTCATGTCCTTCTCCGTTGTTGTAGTTGGTGCATCTCTCCCTTGTGGCCATCCCTGATCTCTGCAGTCAGGAGCGCTGCTCTCTGCCAGCCTCTTCTGCAGAGCAGCTTTTGCGGGCTCCCTCTTCATCACTGACTAGTAGGCTTTTTCTTATTTCTTGACTCTTTATCAATTTTGCCTTTTGTCTCGTTTTTTTTTTTGTTGTTTTTTATAACGGAGTTTGTTTTTTAGAATTATTTACATTCTGAAAAGGATATGCCTTTCCTTTTCCTATTTATTACATAGATGTAATAAACACTATTGTATATAAACACAATAAATATTTTATATATAATCTTTTATTAGTTGTTTGAATCTGTGACCTTTGACAGCTATTGTTATTCATTCTACCTATCAGTTATTGTTTCCTAGGCAAAGCATCACTTAAAGGTGGAGAATGTAAACTAACATAAGACATGTTCATTATCTTCTAAGGATTTTTAGATCTGAGGGTGATAGACACATAGAATTACATATATGAAAATGAAGGAAGACACTTAGAACAAACAACATGGTCTAAGAGGGAAATAGAGTGAGACACATGTAATTTAAAATTAAATGAGTAGCCACATTAAAAAATAGAAAGAAATAGAGGTAATGAGTTTTAAGAATGTATGTTATTTAACTTAATATATCCATTAGAGCTGTTTTTAATTTCCACAAAGAAATCTTCAAAATTTGGTTTGCATGTTATAGTTACAGTGAGGAAATCATCATGTTTCTCTAACACTTTCTTGGTTTCAGTACCAAATGGTCCTCATTCTAGAAACCCCCTTAGTCCCATGATTATCATCAGTGTTTATCTTAATTTGGATTTACATTGGAAATACTTGCCTGTAGTTAGATTTGATATGATGTACAGTTAAAAAAGGAGATTCATTTACTCCAGTTGTTCCAGACACCCTAAAACATTTTCCAATAGCCAGACTATCAGTTACTTAGTTAAAATTAATTTAAATTAAAAAATTATTCCCTGAGCCATAGTCACTAGCCACGTTTTCAAGTCCTATTTATTAGTCACATATAACTAGTTTTTATTTCTTTAAACAGCACAAGTTTGGAGTACTAAATATATAAGGAAATTGATAGTCACTACATCAGCATTTAAATAATTATAGATTATGACCATTAGTAAATTCAGTATTAGTTACTATCATTAGGAGAAGTTAAATTGTTTATAGACAGTGTCCTGTCTCAGTTATGATAGTCTTTGTCTTTCAAAGTACAGATTATTTCATATAATTTTTGTTCCTTTAAATATCTGGGGGCTTTGTTCTTAAACATAGCTAAATTATTTGGAAACTTTTTTCATTTCAAGTTTTGCTTTTCAGCTTTTTTAGTTGGGTCCAGAACAACTAATTTGGTTTCACTACTGAGAATTGTGCTTGATATCCTGTGTGTTTTAAGCTGTTTCTACTCTGGCTGGTAGGAAGCAAAGGATTCCTGGCCCTGTGTTCCAGCTCTAGGTGTTCAGCCTGACCCCTCTGGTGGTCTCTTCCTAGCCTCTGCTAATCTCCTCATGCACATGTGCTGATCAGAACTCAGCTGAAGACTTGAGGGGTCCCCTGCAGATTTCCAGAGTGCTCTCACTGCAGTGCTCTCTTTTAGCCACCTTGACCTCTCCAAACTCTGTCTTCTCAATTAAGGGAGACTCCCACGTTCTAATCACCACTCCCACCATTGTAGCCTGGAAACTTTCCAGGCAATAAGTTGTGTTAATCATTTGTATCTTCAGGGATCACGGTCCTACGCTGCTTGTCTAAACATCATTTCGAATAGTTTGTCTTTTTTTTTATAGTTTTTTGAGATAGAAAAATAGTAGTTATTCCACAGATGGCCAGAAGCAAAAGTGTGTCCACACTCTTTATTTTAATCATGTGGTGTTTACATTAAGAATTACCCATAAAGTTCAAATACTATTTGTAGCCTTAAGACAAAAAAAAAGAATCACTGGTTGGCCACTAATGGGGGGGAAATATATATAAACTGTATGATTCAAATGCTTGATATAGTAGTGGTACATATGTATTTATGTGCTTTTAGTATTAACATTTTTAATTATCTAATAAGCTAATAAAAATAATTTTTTACAGACTGAGAGCAATCATGATACAGCACTAACGCTCGCCTGTGCTGGTGGCCATGAGGAACTGGTACAAACACTGCTAGAGAGAGGAGCTAGTATTGAACACCGAGACAAGAAAGGTAGGGTAGGGTTTACTTTTATTAATTTTGCTTTCTTAAATATTTATAAAGATATTTAAGTGTCTAGAAACAGTGTTTTTTGCCCCTATTTTGATGCTTCGGTATATTGGAAAATAGTATTGTTCCTTTGCCTACCTCATAGTGAGATCAATATTTTTCTCCAGGTTTTACTCCACTCATCTTGGCTGCTACTGCTGGTCATGTTGGCGTTGTGGAAATATTGCTGGACAATGGTGCAGACATTGAAGCCCAGTCAGAAAGAACCAAGGACACACCACTATCCTTGGCTTGCTCTGGGGGCAGACAGGAGGTAACATTTCCCCTTATTGTAATTTTTTGCCTTTCTCAGTTTAGCAAATGTATACTTACGTGATTTTTGTTTCTAAGGAACTATGGTTTATTGTTTAATTACCACCGTAATTTAAACTATTATTTACTAGCAGAGATAGCAGCATAAGCTACCTTCCCAGAAAAATCATGTTTTTAGAATCCTGCTCATCTAAAAGTAATACCTACCATAGGAATACCTGTGTTGCATTTAGGTTAAGAGTGAGTCTAAGACATTCCAAATCAGGTTAGTAAGCTCCTGATGAACAGGGCCTATTTTCACTCATCTTTCCCTTTCCTAAAACTTAGAACAACAGGTATTAAACAAGTAGTCCCAAGAAATTATACCTGTATACTCACTTGCATGTGTTCTGGCATTTAAAAATTATCTGGGTACCCAGGTGTAGTAGAACATGCCTGTAATTGGGAATCTGAGGCAGAAGGATAGCAAGTTCAAGGCTAGCCTGGGCAATTTAGTGAGACCCTGCCTCAAATAAAATGAAAAGGGTTTGTGATGTAGCTCAGTCCCTAGCTTGTATTAAGCCCAGGGTTCATCCCCAGTACCACAAAAACAAACAAAATCCGGATAACCTGTTTTGTCCCCCAGATCGATTATTATATACAGGGGACAGAAAGACTTAATTTGTGCTATCTCTGCAGATTCACAACTTCTCCATCAGTCTTAGGTTCAGAAAGCACCCTATGTCATCCATATTAGTTTTCTACTCAGGTTAAAAGTTATCTTTCCTTCCTTTCCTTTCCATTCCATTTATAAAGTTGTCAAGTTTCCCCACTGTTCCTCGTTCTATGAACAAATGAACAGAAGTTAATAACCCCTTCTATCTTTAGGTATTTCAGTCTGTGTTCCCAAAGTCACCTATTTTCTGTGTGAAACAAATTCTATTCTTTCAGATGTTACCTAAAGAATACCTTTTCCAAATCATTTTTACTATCCTAGCTATTCCAGTGTTTATGTCAGTATCCTTCCTGAAATATTATATCAAAGAAATACTCTGGGCTGGGTTCAGTGGCACATAACTATAATCCCAGTGCTTGGGAGGCTGAGACAGGAAGATCATAGGTTCAAGGCCAGCCTCAGAAACTTAGGGAGGCTCTCAGCAACTTAATGAGATCCCACTTCAAAATAAAAATAAAAAGGGCTGGGGGGTAGAGGTAGAGGTAGATCGGAGGTAGAATGCCCCTGGGTTCAATCCCCAGTACCCACCCCCCCCCACACATATATAGAAATGCAAGAGGTGTGATTTTAACCTTTGTAAAATTCTTTCAGGTTAATAATTTTCCTATATACACTCCCTTGCTTAGAAGAGCTAAGTTTTTTTTTTTTTTTTTTGCGGTACCGGGGATTTAACCCAGGGGCATTCTACCTCCGAGCTACACCCCCAGCCCTACTTTTATTCTTTATTTTGAAACAGGGTCTCGCTAAGTTGCGGACGCCCTCACTAAGTAGCTGAGACTGGCCGCAAACCCGGATCCTCCCAAGTACTGGGATTACAAGCATGCGCCACCACGCCTGGCTTAAAAGCTAAGTATTTTGATGTAATTGGTAAAACTTGGAAAGCCAGTTTTACTATAAAATCACTAACAAAATTTCCTTATATTGAATGTTTCTTACATTTTGATGAGAGACCAGTCTGTCTGAGAAGTAATTAAGGTCAATTATCTTTACATAATGAAATTGAGTAAACTTTAAAAGTTTGAAATTTAGAGTTTTTTCCTGTACTGCTTAAGAGACCCTCTAAAAATAAAATAGCCTAATGCATTTTTGGTCTTGTTTTATAACCTTGTTAAGCCACCTAATCGTACAGGCTCTGAATGCAAAAAAAAAGTGAAAATCATACCTAAATTTGGGCATAGCGTTATTCAAACAAGTAAAGTCTTAGCTGACAATGTAAGAGAAAGCACTGCTTATTAACATTATTTCCCAGTTATTATATTAGTAAAAATATTAACTGGGAAATAGTATTGTTATTAGTAAGAGCAAAGGTAAGAGTTATGATATAAAGCAACCCTTTCCTATGCCTCATTCATAAAATAAATGAAAATACTAGGTATTTCCATGAAAGGGTTATTTTGTACGTCAAATGGCATATAATGGAAAAAATGGCCTATAGTAGGCAAAAAAATGTATGAATGGTCAATAAGCACTTATATAAGTGCTAAATGAATATATTTATCTATCAGGAAAATGCATTTAAGACCAAGTGGGGTAGCACCACACACTCACTAGAATGCCTAAAATTAAAGACTGGTAGCCAGGCGTGGTGGCGCACGCTTGTAATCCCAGTACTTGGGAGGCAGAGACCGAGACCAGAGGATCCGGGTTCGTGGCCAGCCTCAGCTACTTAGTGAGGCCCCTCTGCAACTTCGTGAGACCCGGTTACAAAATAAAGTATAAAAAATAGGGCCGGGGGTGTAGCTCGGAGGTAGAACACCCCTGGGTTCAATCCCTGGTACAGCAAAAAAAAAAAAAAAAAAAAAGAAAAGTAAATATCAAGTGTTGCCAAGGATATAGAACAGCCAGAACCCATGCATGGTTGATGGCAGTGTAAATAGTTCAACCATTTTAGGAAATGGTCTGGTAATTTTTATAAGACTATATAAAATTCTGTTACTATGTGGAACTTAAACTACACCTATGTCATAGTACAATATTAATGGTAGACTCTAAGTAGTTAATATATGCGAAGTTTTTTCAACTCTTGTATGTTTGAAATTTTTCAGAGAATTTAAAGGATAAGTATTACTTTTATTCTGTTTTTAAAAATATTTAGTTCCTGATTGAAAGATTTGAAATCTTTCAATACATTCTCATGTACAAATGAAAAAAATCTGTTCCATATTACTTCTACTTGACTACTCTGAAGTAGAATAATATAGAAATATTAATTTCCAAATTGCTACGTCACAACATTTGAGGTCCAGATCTTCTATGAACATACTACACCTTTTCAGTAGATTTCTAAATGGCTTTTACTTTAGAGGCTCTCTCTTTCTTGGCTTCTAAGACCTCTTGCCATTATTGAGGCTAGTTTAGTGCAGAGGATGAAAGAAGAACCTTTCCCTTTTGTTGTACAATAGACCAGAAATAAAAGAGAAGTTAGAAATGTATACCTTGAAAATTGTCTTAACCATAAGAAAACACCTTTTTTTCCCTAGGTGGTGGAGCTATTGTTAGCTCGAGGAGCAAATAAGGAGCACAGGAATGTTTCCGATTACACACCCCTGAGCCTGGCTGCTTCTGGTGGCTATGTGAACATCATCAAAATATTGCTCAATGCAGGAGCTGAGATTAATTCTAGGCAAGTTTTATTCTTTCTCTGTAGGCCATTTACTTAGAAGAGGGTTATGTTACAGATATTTGTAGAACACCTGAATTTTAGTTCTACACGTAGGCCTTTAATTACAAATCCAAATTGTTAGATTTTTAAGATTAATTTTACTTAAATAATTAAAACAACATAGAACTTTAAAAATATCAATTATTGTATTTCATATGGTACTAAAAGCAAGCACAACTTTCTTAGTTTTTATTAAGCAAGTAAGAATGTGCTTTGAGCTGGAAAGTCCATTTTCATGATAATAACTTAATAATCAGTTTCCAGCCCAAGTTGTTATATAGAATGAGATATAGAAAGTATCTAGTAAAAAATTTCTAATAGAGTCTTGGGTAGTATAGACACAAAGATTTACCAGAGCTAAGAAAAACCATTAAAATTTCAAATCAGCTGGGCGTGGTGGCGTACGCTTGTAATCCCAGTCCTTGGGAGGCTGATACCGGAGGATCTGGGTTCGTGGCCAGCCTCAGCTACTTAGGGACTCTGCAACTTAGTGAGACCCTGTTTCAAAATAAAGAACAAAATATAGTGCTGAGGGTGTAGCTTGCAGGAAGAATGCTCCTGGGATCAATCCCCAGTTCCGAAAAAAAAATAGAAAAAATTTCAAATCATCTACAAAATAAGGAATCTTAAGATTTTTCCTCTGTTCTCCCCATATCTTGACCCTCAGAACTGGTAGCAAATTGGGCATTTCTCCACTGATGTTAGCAGCTATGAATGGCCATACAGCTGCTGTTAAGCTCCTGTTGGACATGGGCTCTGACATTAATGCTCAAATAGAAACCAATCGGAACACTGCCCTTACCTTAGCCTGCTTCCAAGGAAGAACTGAAGTGGTTAGTCTTCTTCTTGATAGAAAAGCAAATGTTGAACACAGAGCTAAGGTAAGAAAAAGTCTGAGATTTACTCATGAATTTATTGCTTTATTGTTTAAGGTGTATAGTAGCAACATGATAATTATAATTTTAGTACTTTTTAGTAACATTTATCTCCTACAAATATATGTCAGAAATCATTTTGTTTAACTCTGGTGTAGACTCTTTGTGGAAATACCTCAGGCAACACATTTTCAATAGGTATTAATGATATTAGGACTATCAGCTTCAAAAGATGTGCTGTTTTGAAAGAGTATGGAGGCTGAGTGTGGTGACGCACACCTATAAACCCAGAGTTGGGAGGCTGAGACAGGAGGATCTCAGGTTTGAGGCCAGCCTTAGCAACTTAGACCCTGTTTCAAAATAAAAAATAAAAAGGGTTGGGTTGTAGCTCAGAGGTAGATGAATATAGAAGGGAAGACTTATTTTGTGCCAATTACAGACCAGGTGCTTGCATCTTATTAAAATACTTTCCCCAATGCCATTGATGGGTAGAATTGTCTTCTTTTAATAGATCAGACTGTGACTTAAGAGAAGCTAGTAAGTGTTAGTGCTGAAATTGTGTTGCGAATCTTTATAAGCTATATCATATGCTCCTGCAGATTGCTATTCTCTAACATTTTGGCTATTTCCAGTCTTATGTGTCTACTTTCCATTAACCTAGACTGGCCTCACACCACTAATGGAAGCTGCCTCTGGTGGGTATGCAGAAGTGGGCCGCGTTCTTCTGGATAAAGGTGCTGATGTTAATGCCCCTCCAGTGCCCTCCTCAAGAGATACCGCTTTAACCATCGCAGCAGATAAAGGGCATTATAAATTCTGTGAGCTTCTCATTGGCAGGTATGATATTACTATATCTTTAAGATATGATCATAAGTGTTATCCTTGATTACCCTTCTCTCTGGGGCAGTTGTCCTATTAAAAAATCAAATGTAATTACTTCTATAAACTACAAGTGTTCTTTCTAAGCTTGTTATTTTACACCCATCCAGAGCTGTGCTGCATGATCTGATTTGTTTTAATGCACCCTAGTTATTTTCTTTCTTTCTGTGTGTGTGTGTGCACTTTCTCAGTGCTACAGTAGCTACTCGGGCATCCAGCTATTGTCGCCCATACTCATTGCTCCAGTCTTAAAAGTCTGGCAGTGATCTAAGACTTGTTGATTTTCTTATTCTTTACAGTAATTAAGACTTTTAGGTGTCAGTTGTGGAACTTTCAAGGTATCAGACAGTTTCTACTTTCAGTCACTTTAAGTAGCCTGCCAGTTTTCCAAATATGCTTGTCTTCTTATTTGGATTTCTACTTTAACAGTCTTAAACACCTTTGCATGGTACCCTAACTACTATTAATCATTATTATTAACTACTAGTACTACCATGAGTCTTCTTACATGACTTGATTCCCACTGAATTCTAAATTCTTTGACTCATTTTTTTCTGAAGCTACATACTACAAGTTCATGAATATAAATAATCTGGAAGGGATACAGTTGCCTCATAGTATACTGTTTGTGTCTCTAGGATACTGTTCATGTAATATATTGGTTATGCTATTAACAGGATATATTTTATTTTTCACTAAGCAAAATTTCACATTTTCTTAGGATTTGAAACTCAGAACTGTGCAGTCATTTTTAAAATAATAAAATTAAATATTTAATATATGAAAATTTAATTTGATGGCTGGGAATTCTTTATCATGTAATTCTGAGAGAAGAAGATATCTTAGTCCTTAAATATTAAAAATAATTTTCATCTTACAGAAAGTTTTCACATGTGAATAGTTGATTTTTATTGTTCCATTCCATTTCATTTAAGACAATGTTCTTTGTGTCGTTGATTTTTAGGGGTGCTCATATTGATGTGCGAAACAAGAAGGGCAACACTCCGTTGTGGCTAGCAGCGAACGGTGGACACCTTGATGTGGTTCAGTTACTTGTACAAGCAGGTGCAGATGTAGATGCAGCAGATAACCGCAAAATAACTCCTCTAATGGCAGCATTTAGAAAGGTAGACGTCTTTCATCCTCATCTACTTGGATGCTTTCCCTTTATGCTAGGAAGTACATGGTCTAGTGATGACTAAAGACTCAAAATTTATGCTTTAGCAGCTTGGTCAAAGCAAGTGATATGAAAATAATTATTCTGCTGACAGTCTTGAAAGATAAAGGTATTGCAGAAAAGCTATTAATATTATTTATATTGGACATTAAAGCTAATAATTTTTGTGTGTGTGTGTGGTACCGGGGATTGAACCCAGGGGCATTACCTCCGAGCTACATCCCCGGCCCTATTTTTTATACTTTATTTTGAAACCGGGTCTCACGAAGTTGCGGAAGGCCTCACTAAGTAGCTGAGGCTGGCTGCAAACCCGGATCCTCCGGTCTCAGCCTCCCAAGTACTGGGATTACAAGTGTGCGCCACCACGCCCGGCTAATAAAATTTAAAAAAACAATTTTAAGTAGTATTTTCAAAATCTAGTTTGAATCTTAGTCTTTCACAAAACGAGTAACTCAGTTAAGAGTAACTGATTGGAGTTGCTTGTATATAAATGAATGTTTTTTTATATGTCCCCTACAAAGAAAAATATAGCTTGTTTATTTTAATCATTAACTTTAAATAGCAGGGGGGGAAATGAAATCCTAATGTATAAATTGCATGAAGCCATCTCTTCTTTTTCTTTTATTTCTCTTATTCTAGGAGATGTGTGTGGGGGTGGGGAGGGGAGAGGTACTGGGGATTGAAGTCAGGGATGCTCTACCTCTGAGCTGCATACGTCCCCAGCCCTTTTTCATTTTGAGACAGGGTCTTCCTAAATTGTCTAGGCTGGTCTTGAACTTGGGATCCACCTTTCTCATTCTGGAGTTGCTGGAATTATAGACATGAGCCACTTGTCCTGACTGACTCTTTTTTATTATTATTTTACCTTTTCCTTAGACATGGACTACCTAGCTGCTGATTCTCAGTATTTTTTTTTTTCTCCTCCTCAGCAGTCAAACATTATTTCTCACTGGCTACACCACCTCTAATCTAAGCAAGCTAGCATATAATTATCAAGTTAATCTCCCTAACCACTCCCTACCATATTAGTAACCTCTTTTGCAAATAGTTTTGTATCTCCTCTGAAATTCAATCAGTTGGGTATTTCAAACCACTGAAGTTTTGTGTCTTTAAATCTCATCTCCTATTATGAATCCTCTCCTTGCTTGATCATTTCCTTGCTTCCTTTTTTCAGATATTTTATTCTCATTTAGAATGCTCAGGTCCCTCCTTGTTTTTTCCAAAGTTACTCATTCTTTGGGTATTTTAAATCTCTCCTTCTACACAAACAGTTTCCATCTAATTTAAGCTTACATTGAGACCTCTAATCTAGAGGTTGAAGAAGTTCTGCAATTCTTTATTGTCTTGTTACTCATATCTAGCATGCATGAATCTGATCTGTCTGGTAGAGAATTTTAACTCCACATTAACACTGTTTATCTTTTATACTTTTGTATTCATTTTACTATTTATTCTTTTGGTATCTATCATGTACATTTGTATTGACTGGGACCTTATGTTACATAGGGTACAACAGTTATACTTTTTTTTTAATGTAACCTAATCAGGGAGGTAAGATCGTGCCCAAAGTCTGGTAACTGTAAGAGTTGTCCCATATAAACCGTTTAAACTAAAGAGAAGAAGTTTAGAGAGGCCATTAAGAGAATGATACAAGTACCATTGGAGCTGTTCATTAAAGGATAATTTTAAGAAGGTATAGACAAGGAAGAGAGCGAGGCAATAGAGGAAATGTACTAAAGAGTAACAGCCATCTGTTCAGACTCTTAAGTTATAGGTGTTATATCAGCCAGCAGTTGTGTATATTGGAGAATGTGCAGCAGCTCTTGAATGCTCTTCTGAAGATTGTGATATTTACTTAGATATTGAACTGTGTCGCGGTGAATACTATAATAATAGCTCATTCTGTAAGAAAATAGGTATTTTCCTTCTGTCACACTACCTAGTACAGTGCTATGTATTAGGTTTCTCTCTGAAAGAATGAAAGAACGAAATTGTTAAAACTGGGTGCTCGTGTCTAGTGAAGTAGCAAGGAAAAGGAAGATAAGGGTTTTTTTTCATAGACCTATCCTCCCACTTTACATACTAATTTTTGGACTTTTTGAAATTCAGAGTGGTTTGGAGTTTTAGGTCATGTTCTGTACTTTTTTGGAAGGTGAAATGAGAATGATTAATGTAGATTTAACTCCTTAGAACTAAAACTTATGTCTTTTTCATTTATAGTGCAAATGTGCAATTAAGTCTTTAGTTCATGTTACTAACGTTAACTAATGTCAAAGGTAGTTCAGACAGACTGTACTGAATGCTCTTAGTCTGGTTTTGATCTGACATTGATGTCTGTTTTTTAGGGTCATGTGAAGGTGGTGCGCTACTTAGTCAAGGAAGTCAATCAGTTTCCATCAGATTCTGAATGTATGAGATACATAGCAACCATCACTGATAAGGTAATACATTGTTCAGATTCATCCCACTGTATGAGTTGAAGATTCCAGTTGGTTAATATATTTCCCATGCTAAGAAAAGTCTTAGTTTGGGGAATAGAGTGTAATATATACCAATTTCATTTAAGGGACTCTTACATTATTTCCTTAATTAATGAAACATCCTGTAATAGAATTACTTTACTTTTAACTAGTACTTAGCTAGGGTTCCATAAAAATTAAATTCAAAGCAAAATTATTATTTGTTAGTGCTATCATCTATAAATATATATTAATAATCTATTCTGAAAGAGGAACAAGCTCAGTGGATTTTTATTACCCAGCAAAAATGAGCAAAAGCACCTTAAAGCCTTTAACATGATATAAAAGCTAGGGTAACTGACTCTTGAAGAATGGTCTGGCAGCCAGGGCGTGGTAGCTCATGGCTGTAGAGGAGGCTACTTTGGAGGCTGAGGTGAGAAGATCACTTGAGCAGCTCACAAGCTCAAGAACCACCTGGGCAACATAACATCTGAAACAAAACAACAAAATGAATTGGCCAGGATTTTGCAGGAAAAGTAGGAAAGATAAAAATCTATTAGAGATCTATTTAAGATCTTCCCCTGGTAACATTATGATTTGTAGTTTGTAATAATATTTGAATAAAATCCTAACATGTGCCCCTGAAAATCCAAAAAGAGCAACAAATCTAAAAATATGTAACTACCATGATAGTGAGCAGCTTTCCCCCTTATCTTTTGTTTAAAATAGGTAGGTGATTGATTTTCCTGGTTGGTTCTAGAATTTTCTGTGACAGATAACATTACTGAATCCCACAGATTTGTGGGGGGGATTAAAATAAGAAAACTTAATGTAATTACTATTAATAAATTTAATAATATTAAAAATAAGGAAATATCCCTTTCGAGAATGAAATTACTAACAGTGTATTAAGTACCCGCGTCTACAAATCTTTTTGTGTGTGTGTATAGTACTGGGGATTGAACGCAGGGGCATTCTACCTCTGAGCTACACCCCCAGCCCTATTTTATTTTTTATTTTGAAACAGGGTCTCTCTAAGTTGCTGAGGCTGGTCTTGAACCTGCAATCCCCCTCTTTCAGCCTCCCAAGTACTGGGATTACAAGCGTGCCCCACCACACCCGACTGTCTGCGAATCTTTTCATGTGATTCTTACCCATGAAATTGTAGCAAAAACACTTAAATATTTCAGGATAGTTTTTGTCAAACAAGTATTTAAGAAATTTTTAAATACATTTTCTTTGTTGACATAGATCATTTCCTTTTAGTCTGTTAACCAGCTACATGGGGGAGGGGGGAGTTTTTGGGTTTTGTTGTTGTTTATGTTGTGGTACTGGGAATGGAACCCAGGGGCGTTCTATAAAATGAGCTACACCCCCAGTGCTGTTTTATTTTATTTATATATATATATATATATATATATATATATATATATATAAATTTATTTATTTATTTATTTATTTTTGTGGTAATGGGATCGAACCCAGGAGCATTCTACCTCTGAGCTCCACCCCCAGCCTGATTTTTTTTTTTTTTTGAGGTACTGGGGATTGAACCCAGGGG
>PVJS01022120.1:0-30840 GCA_004027185.1 Glis glis
AAAAAAAAAAAAAAAAAGAATTAGTATTATGGTCTTTATCTCAACCAACTATTTGGGTTCTGGGTGTACAAGAACTCAAAAGTAATCAATGATGTAGGAAGGAAAGAAGACTTGTAAAGTTATAGACAACCACAAAGAAATTACTTACTTGGAGGCAAATAAGAGAAAATGGTAAGTGAAAGTTTCAATGGATGAGGTAATTGAAAGCAGAATGATCACATGCTGTGTACATTGACCAGTAGGCCTCAAACAATAGAATTACCTAGGAACTTTGAAAAAAAACAACAACAACCTTTTCTGTACTCTATTCTGGTTTAATTTGTTGAAGGTGGATGGGCATGAATTTTATTTAAAAGTGCCTCAGATGAGTTTAATGTGCAGTCAAGGTTCAGAGTCACTTGTTCAGACTGTGAAAATTCAATACTAGGGGGACAGACTAAATTTAAGTTTCTGATAAATAATGAATAATATTTTAACATAAGAATATACCAAGTGTTGTATGACATATTTACACAAAAATGTTCATTTTTTTAAATTAAAATTTAACTGGGCATCTTTGTATGTGCTGAAGTATAGGGAGAGATTTATTTTTGAGTTCTGGTAGATGGAAGGGAAATGTGTGGCATTGTTCTTAATGGTAAGAGAATAGCACTGGGGTTTAACCTGGCAATTTAGCAAGACCCTCAGCAACTTAGCGAGACTCTGTTTAAAAAATAATTAAAAGGGCTGGGGTGTAGCTTGGAGGTAGAGCCCCCCTGAGGTCAATCCTGAGCACAAAATAAAATAAAATAAATAAAAATAATTAAACTTTCTGAGTGAGGCAAATGCAATTTTTACTTTGCTTCTTCCCATGCCATAGTCTCAGTAAATCAAGACTGTAAGGCTTCCCAGAAGTACAGAATTAGAGAAAAGTGAATTAAGCAATGTTAAAAGACAAGGCCAATAGATATTTCAACACTCAAACTTTGTTCTTGATGAGCCACTTTTCCCTGCAAGGCTCTGAATAAAACATATAGTTAGAAAATAAGACAATGCAGAGGAACTAACAGTTGATAAATGTCCCCCACACTCTGAACTACAATATGGAATACCATCTGTGGCTCTTCTGAACTATATAGTATGCCTGTATGTATGTATGTATGTATGTATATACATGTGTGTATGTGTGTATGTAAGTGTGTATGTATGTATGTAGGTATGCAGTGACCAGATGAGTATTTTTGCCCAAGTATTATCATTACAAATAAGAAAAACCCAAACAGGACTGCTTACATATTCCCATCCTGGAGCCCAGTCTAAAATCTGACCATTATGATATAAAAAGAGTAGGGCCAGACATCCTTAGTTGTTCATCAAGAAGAGCAGAAGGAACATTACTGGAGCTTTAGCACGATGCCTGAGCAAGAGATCTAATGTCCCTCCAACATCTCTGGGTGAGGAGAAAGTCACCTGGGAGTAGTCCTGAAGACTTCTGTGAAAGACGAGACTGTGTGTCTGAAGTTCCCATCCGGTTTTCTCTACTATGTCTCCGCTTTCTTCCCGTTGAATGTATTCAACTTAGCCTGCTTCTGTGGTTGGTTTATTTTCTACCAAGGTGAGAGGTTAAAATTGCTACTTACCCTCTTTATTCCCTTTTCTTAATTCTTCCTATTCTTCCTAGAGTTCCTACTCTGACTATACAATCAAAAACTGGATTTTAAATGGATTTCGTTCTGTACTGAGTTTCTGAGATTTTCCTTTCAAAGCCCCAACAATAGCTATCAGTTCATGTGACAAATTCAGAAGGCTTTTCACCATCACCAAGACACTCCCTCTGCATCTGAGCAAACCTGGTTCTTGGCGCCAAAGTGCTCCAGACATGGATCTTTTAATTCCCTTCTAAATCTTGGAGTATAAGGTAATTCCACTGAGTTTCACTTCTCCCACCCAGCTTTATAACTCAAATGCAGTATAATAAGGTCCCCATCACTCTTTATTTGTTCAGTATTTAACTCTGTCACATTCTCAGTGTCTGAAATCCACAATTACAATAGAAGATTTAGCTAATGGTCACTGAGGGCCCTGATCAGGAAAGTGACAGAAGGACCCTGGATGGTGTGTGTATGTGTGTGTGTGTGTGTGTGTGTGTGTGTTTGGTCTTTTGTTTTGGTTTCACTTCAACTCTCCTACACACAAAATTCTGCAGACTGTGATTTATAAAACGAATAAATTGAGAGCACATGGTTGGAGTGATTCAGATTAACGAGAGAAAATCCACTGGCGTCCCCTGAGGTGAATCTGGCACGGCTGCCTCTGACCAAATACGGTCAAACAATCCAGAGCAAGGTAAAGAGCAAAAGAATTTAGGGCAACCAACCAGGTAATAACTTCCAGTGCTGGACACTAGAATTCCAAAAGAAAAACAGAACAAAACAGAAACATAGACTTGCACAGTACAGCCATGTGTGTTTTGTAGTGGGCCTACCTGGTGAGTTGGGACTTTGTATTTCTTGTGCTTTGCCTGTAATACTGGTTTCAACTGTGCTGGCACTTCTAATTCTACAGTGTGTGGACTTGCAGCATCACCTGGATGTTTGTTAGAAATATCAATTCTTGAGCCCATTCCAGACCTATACAATCATAATCTTTAGGGGTGGAGCCCAACAGTCTGAGTTTTAATAAGCCCTTGGGCCGATTCTGATCTATGCTAAAGTTTGATCTAAACATTAATGGTCCTTTCCAATATATGAGTCCTGTGGACCAAAGTTTTGATGGCATTGGATCCAAATTCTGCCATTCATCTCATCTCTACTGATCCCAGAGAGAAAAATGAGGCCAAGAGACAGGCACAGCATTATAAACTGGGGCTTTGGCTGCCAACTCCAGGGTCTTTTTCCATTGTCCCCACATGATATGTGTCAGAAAAGAGTTAGAGGGATGACTGTACTCTCCTCAGAGGCCGCAACCTGAGCCCTGGTGCCACTCTCATAAAAAAAAAAATTTACCTCACTCATATATTATTATTATTATTATTATTTTGTGGTACTGGGGATTGAACCCAGGGGCGTTCTACCTCCGCGCTACACCCCCGGCCCTACTTTTTTTTATACTTTATTTTGAAACCGGGTCTCAAGAAGTTGCGGAGGGCCTTGCTAAGTAGAGAGAGAGAGAGAGAGAGAGAGAGAGCGAGTGCGAGAGAGCTGAGGCTGGCCGCAAACCCGGATCCTCCGGTCTCCGCCTTCCAAAGTACTGGGATTACAAGCGTGCGCCACCACGCCCGGCTTCCCACTCATATATTATGCTGCAGAGAAATTCATCATCATGCCCTGCAAAATGTCCTGGGATTGGACTGACACTGGGTCCACATTTCTAGTCCTCCAGTGACTGGGAAGGGAGAAACGCCACATGACTCCCCTTAAAGCAGCAATCCTCTGAGGTCTCTTAAATGCATATATTCAGGCCTGAGAGGTTCAGATGCAGATGACATAAGGTGAGGGTCACAGGAATCAACACTTAAGATCTGAGAGATCCTTATTTAGTTGCTTCTATGAGAAGTTTAGAGAACCACTGCTTTCTACGGTGGTAGGTGGATATGGCCTTTTAAATTGTACATTGTATCCATTTCCCAGCTTTCTTTGGTGGAGATTTTAGAGCCTTCTTTGACTAAGCAATATGGACAGTTAATTTTGTAATGATAATATTCCACACGCTTGTATGGCATTTGTACACTTTTTAAAGTTCTTTCACGGGCCCCACCTCAAAATAGTGAGGGCAAAAGTGACATTGCTTTTGAGAGTGCTGCTGCTTTGATTTAAGCAATCAGTTAAAAGAAGCTTGAGAATATATATTTATGGCCATATACAATGTGTAGTGAATAAACTTCCAGGGGAAATCCAAAAGAAGATATTTTTCTTAGTAAGAATTAACTTCAGAGCCTGGAGTGGTGGCACAAGCCTGTGATCCCAATACTTCAGAGACTGGGACAGGAGGATAGCAAGTTCAAGGCCAGCCTCAGCAACTTAGTGAAACCCTCAGCAACTTAGTGAGACCCTCAGCAACTTAGCAAGACCTTGCTTCAAAACAAACAAACAAAAAAATCAGAAAGGGCTGGGAGTGTAGCTCAGAGGTAGAATGCCCCTGGATTCAACCCCAGTACCAAACAACAACAATAGCAGCAGCAGCAGCAGCAACAACAACAAAAGAATTAAGTTCAGGTGACTTTCATGCAGCAGCACTGGAGTCTCAGCTGCTTTCCAAGCTGTGGTCTACACTGTTGGATCATGCACTTTTTCCATACTTGGAAAAACTTGCAGTGCAGCTTCCAATGTGCACTGCCAAGTAAATACTAAGAATGTCTATTTGGAAGACATATTTTTGGCATTTGGAGCAGGGTCATAAAAATCAACCAAGAATTCTCTTTATTTAGGAGTAGAGGGAGACCTCTGAAGGACATATTTTCATTTTGTAATAATAAAGGATAAGGACATCCTCTAAGGAATTTCCTGTTGAGCTGTTACTTTCGCTAGAGATGAGTGTGAATGCAGCCAAGGTTGCAGGCCTGATTTTCACATGAGAGAAAAACTATTTTCTGGTCATAGAACCTGAAGCCTAGCCAGCTGCTTTGCAAACATTTGCCATAGATCAGGGAAGATTTCTAGAAAAATTGAGAAGCTGTTCATACTCCCATACAAGAAATCAAAGATTCGTACGTACTGGTACATGAAGCTGGGGCTTCATCTCTATAATATGCTTCAATTAATTGGATTTCAAAGCACCTACTACACCGAGAGAATCATTTATCTTTTCTTTTTTTGTACATAATGGTTTTAAACATGCAATGCACCAGGGGAATCCAAGACAGAATTTCCCAAATACTAAACAGGTAACACTATGTAGAACTATAATAGTGATTGTGTGATTGTGTGTGTGTGGTTGTGTGTGTGTGTGTGTGTGTGTGTTTGTGTTACTAGGAATTGAACCCAGAGGCAGTCTACCTCTGAGCTACACCCCCGGCCCTTTTTATTTTTTATTTTGAAACAGAGTCTCGTTAGGTTTCCAAGAGTCTTACTGAGTTGTTGAGGCTGTCCTTGAACCTGCAATCCTCCTTTCTCAGCCTCCCAAGTACTGTGATTACAGGCATGTACCACGATGCCTGGCTTATAATCATGATTAATTCTCACATTTTTATCTGATTGCATCTATTTTATAGGCAAATTACCTACTTGCAGTTTTCCTGCCAACTTACATTTCAACAGTTGCTAACTTGGTCTATGATATGATGTTGCTATAACTTCATTTTGGTCCTGCTTAAGTTTTTTTTTTTTTTTTGCGGTACAGGGGATTGAACGCAGGGGCGTTCTACCTCCGCGCTACACCCCCGGCCCAATTTTTTTATGCTTTATTTTTGAAACCGGGTCTCACGAAGTTGCGGAGGGCCTCACTAAGTAGAGAGTGAGAGAGAGAGAGAGAGAGGAGAGAGAGAGAGAGAGAGAGAGAGAGAGATCGCGCGCACGTGCGCATGAGCACTGAGGCTGGCCGCGAACCCGGATCCTCCGGTCTCCGCCTCCCAAAGTACTGGGATTACAAGTGTGCGCCACCACGCCCGGCCTGCTTAAGTTTTTGTCACATAATTTAGGTTATGTATAAGAATGCACTAAGTCTAATTTGGAAAGTTCATTGAATGCTGGGAGGTTACACATACTTTTACGCTGTAAGGAATGGATGCAAGTGTGTATTGCATAAACACACCTACATTAAACACCCTCATCACATCTATATCAAATTTCACTAAAGAGAAACAGACCACAGCAAAACACTAAGGAAAGATCCATTGGACTATACTTCTCTTTGTCCTCAGTTATTTTCTGTTCTGACTTGTCTCAAACAACATTAAGGAGGGAGAAAAGGTAAAACTCTTTGTTCCAAGAGGAAATGTGTTAAAGTAAACTTTAGGGGTTGGAGCCAAAGGCCTGTTCCCATGGGCTTCCACAGCAAAACAAAAGTTGAAACCAAAGTCCACAGATAACAAGCTGCTAGGGTCCCTGGGGCGAGCTCCTCGTTCTGAGCCTGAGTTATTCACCACTGCTGGTGACAGCTAATGCTTCCGGCCCCTGTTGGAGGAGCAGTCAGAGAGGCCTAGGAGGCTGCACATGCTGTCAGCTCTCCAAGCATCACGGAATGAGTTTGAACCACAGTGAATTATGTGCTTGAATAAAAGCTTTCAATTAATGTTAGCTATAACTATCTCATTTTACGGTTGGGTGGGACCTTATAAATTCTCTGGTGTGATCCAGATCCCTAAGTTTCCAGATAAGGAAATGATCAATTAAAGTCAAAAGACTTGTCTAAGGACATATAGCTAACTAGACACGGTATACTTGGCTGTTAAAGAAAATTATCACATTTTGACACCAGAGACCTTTTGACTGCCTTAAAAATACCTTAAAAGATGGAGTAAGCCTGCAGTGGTGTGCCTGGTTCCTGCCCAACACCTTATCCTCCTGCTCTCTGAATATCACACCTTCCTTTTCCCTCCAGGACCTTCTCTCTTCTTCAGTTCTACCATTTTTTTTAAACCATTTCTGATCCTCAGCCTCAGCCTTCCCCCAAGTGGGAGGCACATGATAGTTGCAACTCAGGAAAAGTGAGCGCTCAAGAGGGCTCTACTGCCTACCTCTCTTGGCAAGATTTATTAAAGGTTTTACATTCTGATGGGCTATTTCATGTGGCCCCACTAATAGTGTCAGCATCAAAATGCCTTGCAACGAAGATGAACGATAACAATCCAGGAATACTAGAAGAGAGATTCTACATTTTAACGTCTCACTATACCATTACTGGTAGATGTATCAGATACCTCTTATACCCCCTTCCAGTTATCTCAGCCACAGCTGTCTCTTGCTCTGGACAGGACTGCAGGGCCCAGCTCTGAGTGGGATCCAGCCAATCTCAGGCAGATGCGTTCTGCTGTACCATCTCACCGTTTCCCCTTAAGCCCTGTCTCTCTCCTCACTGCCCCCAGGATTCCCTATTGCCCCTGATAGGAAAGCCCCATAAACCATGCTTGGTATCCAAGTGTGTGCAACTCAAAAGTGGGACAAGCCTCTCACCAGTGGAAAATGGGAGGTACTGAAAAATTACCCATCCTCCTTCCTCCGCAGCCCACAGGGAGTCATGAAATACAGTCTTTATGGAACTTTGGGGGCAGCCTCCTGGAGCAGGTGATCTGGCCTGCTCCTTCAGACCTCTCCCTATTTCAGCACGCTGGCATCACACTTCTATTCTCTGAATCTGTGCTTCATAATTAAGTAGGAACACTCAAGCCTACGCTCTCTGGAATCCAGGCAAAGTGAGTATTCATTGGCATGTAAACTTTATGTTCCATTTGCATCTCAAAATGACTTGAGGCAATATTTTAAAATATGGGATTTAGCAGTCGTCAACTATGTGACTACATCTAATGTACATAAAAAATGTCAACCCTAAATTAACCAAGAATTGGGGTGTCAATGACTTCCAAAGACTCGTTCTCTTAAGGGGTTCTGGAGTTCTACCCTACATTTAAGCTTCACTTGTTTTTGTATGATGAGGACACATATAAATTAAAGTAGGTAAATAGGGAAAATAGCATTTAACTGGTATTGTATCTTGGAATACCACTCGTGGCATTTGTATAAAATATGATATGTGTATAAACATAAAAAATGGCATTGTGAATTTGTGTTCCCTATGTGATAAAAGCAACATATTGATAAGTATTAAATTAAAAAAATGGAGGTTCTGATCAAATAACTTTTAAGAAGTTTTGATTTAAACAGAGTGAAGTGACTTTTCTTTATTGGACAAGTCTTAAGATCTTTAATATGAACAACTACAAGGTTCCTTTTTTGATATGTGTTAATATATCAGTGTGGATTCAATTGTGGGCAGAAATAGACAAAATCCTTGCCATTGTTTACTCTCAGCCCATTGAAGAAAAACCAAATCAACCCAATGATTGTGGAAATGAATGTAAACGTGCAAATCTGAGTATTATAAGGTACATAAGAGTTTTTAAATAAAATTCTAGGGAGGATTGTAAATATCTAAGGAGGATACTGCATTTGCTATTTGCTATTACCAATCATTTTTCAGGGGCACATTTATTTTTTGGGGGGAGTTGCTGGATTAGAAATGAGTTCAAATTTGTAGTTAGGGTTAAAACATTGTTCAAAGTTCTATTTATGAAGGTGGTTCTTAACCTCTCTGTCTCATCTAAAAATGAGAAGTTTGAGCTCACGGATCTTCAGTGGCTTTTCTAGCTATCTATTATATGATTGAATAATTCTAACTAAATTATTTAGAGATTTGCTTATATTGTTTGCAATTTCTCCAGGATCCAACTGTTGTTTCTTCTCTCTTTGCTGCTAATCTAATTGCTAATTACCCCTTCCATTTGAATAATACTATGGGAAATGGAAACCATGAAATCTACATTAGGAAATTCTGCTATTTACTGACTCTTGCCAGGAGGAAGATTAAAGCTGTTTTACTCCTAAGCCTAAAAATATGGTATAATTCAACATGGGCATCCTCTGCTCAAAAAATAAGGTTCAATGCCAAAAAAATGTCTGAGATGGAGAATTAGTTCATCATTAGACAACTATAGAAAATAATTGAGTTGATATAGAAAAAATTGTGCCTCGAAATATTAAAAAGATTTTAAAATCAGTTAAATTAATATAGATATCTATTTTAAATGCTATTTCCAGCTAATTCTCATGTGAATTAAAAAGAAAAAATAGAAAACCCAGACTTCTGTTTCTCATTTGTCTCCTCCTTAAAAAAAAAGCTTTACTGTGTGTTGTGTGTCTAATCTGTCTTGGGTAATATGGATTTAATAAGACATATTTCCTTAAGTGCAGTACTTGGAAAGCTCTTGCCACAATTCGGCATTTAGATCACATACATCTGGTGCTATTTTGACCTGGTAATTACATATAGTTTCTGTCTTAATTTCTCAAGAAAAAATAATAATGAGACAAATTGGGGCTATGCTCAAATTAGCTTTTAAATTTCTCCCAGTTGAGTGAATTGAGCAGGGGTTCTCATAAGTATTTCCTTCTTAGAGCTACATAAAACTTTCTCATCCATTTTTCATTATCAAGAAATGTCTTTTTAATATGTCCAAAAGTCAAGTTTAATGGTAACATTTTAAAATTAGTTCAATAAACCACTCTACAAAGTGAATATAAATGTATTTCTCCCTAAATATTATGTGTCATAAGACCTATCAGTTAACCCTAGCTCTATAGTATGGGAATTCTGTAGCTTTTGTCAACTCATTCAATCACCATTAGTTTCTCTGTGTGTATTTTTACATAAAAATAATCTCATTTGCATACATCATAAGATTGCCTTAAGAATAAAATGAAATGATGCATATGAAAATGTTCTGAAGTCTAAAAATAATTTTACAGATATGAGATACTGTCCTTGTGGATCTATTAAGATTCATTGTATCAAGCTAAATATCCAGAAATTAACATGACTTTATTAGACGCTATGAAATATATGAAACCTGTTTAATTCAGTGTTTTTCAATTTATCAAAGCTGACCACAAGACACAGAAATCAATTAAGAATATATTACAAATTAAATACTATGTACTATAAGCAAGAAATAGAACAGCTGCTTAAAGAAGAAATTATCAACATAAACTGGAATAATCAGAGAGTTTTATGGACTTATGCTAGACAATGAGAAATCAATAGTATTTGAGTAATTGAAGAGGATTTGAATTAATGGAGAGGAAAGAACAAGGCAGAGAAAACACGCAGCAGGGGCAGCACTGGGAGCAAAAACCTGAAATGTCAGAATGGATGACCACTTAGATGACATGGGCAGATCCTATTAAAAATGTTAAAACTATCTCAGCGTCTTCAGTACAAATTTCAATTCCTGCATTCTTCTACCCAAAGGAATAGGTGGAAGAATTCAGGACCAACAGATCCTTAAGGAATACTTTGTTCTCAGCTGCAACCTCCTCTTCCTCTTTGCTCTTCTTCCACCAAAAGCGGCATACACCATTATTGCCTGTCAGCCTGCAGGCAGCCTGTCACCATGAAAATTAATATGTCCATGGCTAGATATTCAATGATAAAAATGACAATCTGATGCTTCGGATTTAATCTCTGATACCTACTTCCACAAATACAGCCTGCAGAACTTGATCACAAGGAAATATCTGCTCATTTTTTAAAAATTAAGCACAATATGATAGTATTCTGATTGACTCGATTTGTATGGCACTAGTTTGTTTGTCTAGAGCAACTCTGGCATGAGAGCCAGGGAAACCAAGACCCAGATAAACAGGAAACTGAAAGAGAATGTTTGTCATGGTGAGGTTTGGGACTATCACATAACAGGAGGAAACTGTGGAATCCTGTTTTGTCCATAAAATTTGTCATGGCTATCTTAGAATCCTAGAAAGAATATGCACACTGCTTGCTGGAGTGCCTTTACAATGCTCCTGGGAACACTTTTCCCCAGTGGAGGAGAGTTCTCCCATGCACTTCTCTCACCTAGAAGAGTTCAGTGATTCCAGATGAGGAAGTCTCATCACTGCAGGATGAATCTTAAAGTAGTCGTAATGGCATTTAATCATTTTTGTACTGCCTCTCTCTGTATCTTTACTGGTTTTGATTTACAACAGAGTTACTTCTTATTCAGCAAAGACTTCACCTTGAATTAATTTTACCTTCATAATCCCTTTACCCCAGCACCCATCTAAATGTTCATTCAGTAACAATTTGTATAGTACCCATGATGTTCCAAGGGCTTTCTAGGGACTGATGATACAACACCTAGATTGGGAGATTGTTTATGAGGTGATTGTGCACTTGCAATATTATTTAATTTCTCACTTTATCTAGGCATCTTGTTTTATTGTTTGCTACCTTCTTAACTTTTAAGTGCTACATTTTGTTGAAAGGCTCTATTTCTTTTTTATATACCTTTATTGGTGCATTGTAATTTTACAGCATAGTGAGGTTCGAAGTGATATAAACATACATGCAAACAGCACTTGGTGCATTTCCTCCTGAATCCCACCCAGCTTCCCCATCCTACCTCCTCATACAAGTTATATGCAAATGATGTAATTTTGTTCTTCTTTATGGGTGAATAAAATCCCATTGTGTGTATAAACCACATTTTATTTCTTTCTTTATCTGTTGATGAATACTGATAGCATAGTCAAGATATACCAAGTCCCTCTCCATGGACTTCTTGCCATTTCAAGTTTGGCATGGAATAGTTGGGGATAGGTGTGGAGGGGGAGGATGAAAGACATAGTAGGTGCTACATATCATGTGCCTTCCTGACTCACACCTTGCTGTTGGCACAGCTGAAGAGGGATGGGTGGGGACTGGTGTCATGCCTTTCAGTGACAATTACACCTGACTCATGGATTAGACACCAGCATTAGCACCTTCATCAGGTGCAACCAAGATACTTCAGTAATTCAGTAGAATAGTTTCTCACCACAATATTTGCCTTTGAATGCAGTAGAGGCAGATTCCCAAGCTATAGTATTAAAATATTAAATCTTTGCCAAACCTAACTTACCCTCAAAATAAATTACAACCCCATGGAAGAGTATTGCTATGTGAAGGGAATTATTGTTACAACTTCACAAGGTAGTTACCTGAGCCGGAAATAAAGGTTGAATCTCAGTCAAGTCATGAGCTCTCTAGCAATTTCACTCTTTCATGTCCGTGTACATGCTGTTTTCATTGCCTGGAAGTTCTACTTTTCAATGCTTGTAGAACTGAGATTAAATGTTACATTTTACATGAAGCTCTTCCTGATCTCCGTAAGGTAGAAAACAATACTCCCTTTCGTATTCTTTCATTACATATACTCATCCAACACATTTTCATTGGGAGTCGGGGATGTAGCTCAATGGTAGGGCTCTTGCCTAGCACATGTGAGGCCCTGAGTTAAGTTCCAAGCACCACAAAAACAAACAAACATTTTCATTGGAACACTGATTATTTGTTTTAATGTTCACTTCAACTCAGTTCTAAACTTCTTGAGAATAAAGACATCTTTGTTTATTTCTTTAGTAGCAGGCTAATAGCAGGACTCAACACTTGTTTGTGAAATAAGCATTGACATGGTCACATGGAGTAGCTAACATTAAATGGACAAGGGACAGGAACTCAAAACCATTTGTCCATGTCCCCAGTGACTGCTCTGGCTGTGAAAAGGTGAGACTAACTATCACTATTTATCCCACTCATGTTGATGATATCAATTCTGGATAAAGTGGATGTCAAGGGCAGCCTTAAAATGAAGAGGTATCCATTCATTCAGGTAGACATTCAGTAAACATTTACTGATTAATCACTATATGCCATAAAAGGCAAGATGAATGACAAAGTACCTGCTCTCCAGAAGACAAGAAAATAAATCACTAGGATACATACAGGACTAAGTGTTGAGCACTGGGATATGACAGGCACCGTATGCATACTGGGTGAGCCAGGAAGGATTCTCCAAGGAGGTTACATCCAATCAGTGCCCTTGAAAGACTAAGAGGAATTAAGTGAGAGGAAAGCATAAAGAGCATTCTCAGTAAATGAAAAGAACATGTGAATGTTCAATGTTGGCAAAGAAGCCAGAACTTCTGTGGACCTGGAAGTAGTTTGGTATAGCTAGATTTGTGGCCTGAGGAGTAAAGATAGAATAGGAAAAAGGAAAGTTCTTCCTGTTTATAAGCTGGTAATGGAAAAGTGTGAATGGTTATAAAGGAGCCTCAGGTCTTTAAAAGTACTGATGTAGTGGATTTTAGCTGTGTATTCTAGCCAAATTCTTAGAGGACAATATCGCCTAAATCAGTGTCCGGGGTAGCTAGTAAAATTCAACAAACTTTGGGATTTTTTTTTTAAAGATTTAGGACAATTAAACTAATCCTATTTCTTCACATTTAAAAAAGTTGATTGCAGCTGGGTGTGGCGGTGCACACTTGTAATCCCAGTACTTGGGAGGCTGAGACAGCAGGATCGCAGGTTCAAGGACAGCCTCAGCAACTTGGCGAGATTCTCAATAACCTAGCGAGACCCTGTTTCAAAATAAAAAATAAAATAAGGCTAGGGTGTAGCTCGGAGATAGAATGCCCCTGAGTTCAACCCCCAGTATCACAAAAAAACGCAAAAAAAATGATTGTATTAAAATCTACAAGGCAGATAAAAGAAATATTTTTATATAGATGTTGAAATAATATTTAAATATTTTATTTTAATCCTAGAAAAAAGATAATCAACTAGTTTAGAGGAAAATACACTTTGGTAAAACAAATTATATATTGTAATTCGTGAGCACTTTATATTGACCAGATGTGGCTGTAGTAATAATAGTCTTCTTGTCATGGTTGAGTGACTTGATTTAGAACAAAATTAAAGTGTCCATAAGAAACTTTAATAGTAATTTCCTGGACTGAACTTAATCCAAATTCAACTTGTATATTAAATGCTACATTTCTGGTAACTCTAATTCCAATATTTGTCTTTGAATTCTTAAATCAGCATTACCTCTTTCTGGAGTACAGCTATCATTTTTATAAATCTGTGAAGAGAAAACCTCCTTGTTTCTCTGAGAAAGTCATGGAATTCAGGAGTAGTCTTATTCCTAAAACAATACCCAAAGAGCAGAATTTTAAAGGCATATTGTAATTGTTTAAAAGGTAGACAGAGCTATAAACCGGTTCCAGTGGTTGAGCAAGCCTCTACATAATATGTATAAATAGAATCATCCATTATCTGTGCTAGGATTTTCAGAAGTCTTAAAACAATTTAAAAATTTTAATGGAAAATAAGTGAAAGCATAGAGAATTGTGTGCACTTATTTACATCAAGTAAATTCAGACATTTAAGAAGCTCCGAGAGCAAAACTCAGTTCGATTTCAAGCAGTATACAGAGAAGAGCCTTGCACAACTCTGGTCTCCAGGGAACGTTTGATGTGTAGGAGCTGATGGATATGCCCCAAGCCAAATATCTCTTCATTATCAGTGTAAAATGCCCATCCACTGAATAAGCGCTCTCTCCAACCTCATGCCAACTTGTAAACATATCAAGGAAAAGACAACAAGTAACTGTCATGACCTAGGATTAAGATAGGCTGACTAGTTGTTTCCAAAGTTTATTAGAGTGTTGTTTAGAATTTTTTTTTTACAGGCAAAAGACTAAACCAAACAGTACAGCAGCAACAACACCCCCACAAACAAACAAACAAACAAACAAACAAAAAACAATGGCATTAACAGGTCTATCAATACATAAAGTTAGTTAGGAATAAAATGGAAAAGCTGGACATGGTGGCATATACCTGTAATCCCGCCTGTAGTGTTTGTGAGGCTGAGACAGAAAGATGGCAGGTTCGAGGACAGCCTCAGCAACTTAGCAAGACCCTCTTTAAAAATAAATATATTAAGCCAGGCATGATGGTACATGCCTGTAATCTTAGTACTTGGGAGGCTGAGACAGCAGTATCACAGGTTTTGAAGCCAGCCTCGGCAACTTGGTGAGAATGTCAGCAACCTAAGGAGACCCTGTTTCAAAATAAAAAGTAAAATAGGGCTGGAGATGTAGCTCAGAGGTAGAACAATCCTGGGTTCAATTCCCAGTACCACATAATTCATTCATTAATTAATTAAAAAATAAATAAATAAATAGAACATAGTTTCTTTGTAAGTTAACAACATGAAAAAATGCAGGAGAGGGAATCAAGAAATAAGAATTTTTAAAATTTAAATATTTCTAACTGAAAGTCCTACATTGATAAGTATATGAAAAATGTTTTACAATGAAAAATGCTACACATGTTTCAGTGTCAAGATATTTCCAAAATACTAATTCTCACCACAAGTCTAAGATTGGTGGGCATCATTTCTGCTATTGGTGAAGAAGGTGCCAACCTGCCTAGGGCTATGCCGCTTGTCACAGTGTGAACCAGGACTAAAATAGGATTTCTGGCTCTCTGGATTTCTGATTTCCAATTCAGCAGACTTCAGCCTTCCACTAGATACTCTGCAAGTTAAGCAGTTCTCATATCAGCTTGTGCCAACCGCTTACATATCCTGTCGACTCTTCAAGTGTTTTAGGTACTTAGTGCCTCGGGACCGAGTATGTCCTCAAGGGCTAGTACCTGTTACTGTTTGAAGCCAGGCAGTAGTAAGAGTCCAGGAAGTCAACCTTTCCTTAAATAGTTGGTTTTAAAGCACTGATGTTAACCTGTTATTGAAGGAAGACTTAGTTGAATGTTGGCTGAGTAAACCAAGTATACATTTAGATGGGAAACTAAATTCCCAATGTTGATAAATCAATATTTACACAATATCAATGTGGTCTGTTAAAAAAAATCAAATGGCTGGGAGGGGGCGGGCTTGTGTGCTCATGTCAGAGCAGCATTTGTTCTACCTTATAACAAACACATAACCAGTTTACTTTCCATGAAATTGACGGATGGCTTGTCATTAAATATATATGGTATTTAACGCCTCATTTAGAATTTGTTTTTTGGTATTAAGTAAAAAAATCTTATGCTTAGAAACATGTTTCTTGTTGGCATGACTAAAACATCTGGAAGTTGATAGAAGTTTGAAAATTGAAGACAGGCAAAATAATAGAAGAAATGTAGAGGGTGGAAGGAAAAACAAGAAACAAGAAAGGTAAGGTGGCAAGGACTAAGAACAGTACCATCCACTCAACAACTACTTACTGCAAGACTACTATTCCTAGGAGCTGTTGTAGGTGCTGAACAAAAATATCATAGAGTTGGCATTCTAGTGAATGGAAAAGAATGTAAAAGATATAAACTGTATCAGGTTTCAGGAGGGGATAAATGCTATAGCTATATTGATATTTTAAACAAGACTGGCATAAGATGTGTGTGTGTGTGGGGGGGGTACTGGGGATTGAACCCAGGGGCATTCTACCTCCAGGCTATATCCCCAGCCCTATTTTTCATTCTTTTTTTGGGGGGATACCGGGGATTGAACCCAGGGGCTTTCTACCTCCGAGCTACACCCCCAGCCCTATTTTTTATACTTTATTTTGAAACCAGGTCTCATGAAGTTGCGGAGGGCCTCACTAAGTAGCTGAGGCTGGCCTCGAACCTGGATCCTCTGGTCTCTGCTTCCCAAGTACTAGGATTACAAGCGTGCGCCACCACGCCCGGCCATTCTTTATTTTGAAACATGGTCTCACTAAGTTGTGGAGGGCTGCCATAAGATTTTTAAATAACATTAGATTAAATGTGATGTTTGAAGACAGTTCTTCAAACAATTCTTAAAAATAAGAATTGTTTACCCATGGTCTTGTTTCTATATAGTAGTACCAATACAGTGTAGTAAGTACATGTTCATAATAAAAGAGTTTCAATTAGGTGTTCTTTCCAACATTGTCCTTATATCCCGAGAAATAAATAATCTAAACCAGTACCTCATTTATAATAAAACTGCAACCCAGATAACTCACTGAATTCACAGTGAGATATTCCTTTGTATAATCTTTGAAGCAGTAACAGTTGGCCTTCCCCTCTCATCTCCAAATCCCCATTTTCAAAGCCTTGTTGCTTTGGGTCTCAACAGCAGTGTTAAGAAGAGGTCTCCTTGGATAGAGTCAGACTCCAGAATTAGATTGATGGCTTTATGTTCACTCCACAGAGCCCCGGAGCTCTACGATAATTGATTAAAGAGTGAACAGGTAAAGATAATGAAATGACACCACAAAGGAGACCTCACAGGGGGAAGATGACATGCAAATCAGCAGACCATTAAAGGGCCTCTCTTAATTTGTTCCAATATACACACAGTCTTAGTGCCGCATGCTCTGCATTACTAATCTGTATCTAAGCTCGTTCAGGGTTACTTTATTTCTGTTTTAATGTCCAACTTTATTTACAACTCTTTTTAAGCAAAATAATGTGCATGGCAGAGTCTTTGGCATGGCCATATCCTTTCATATTTTAGCCCAAAACTTCTTCCAAGTTTACATAGTATTTTGAATCTCTAGTATGTGGACTGGCAGATAGTACTGCTGCACACTCATTCATTTGTTCATTTAAGCATTCCTTCAGTCAGGTAACAGCATATATTGAGACTTTATAATATCATGACACTGTACTAAGATCTAGGGACTTAGAGATTAAAGACTCATTACTCTAAATATGAAAGAACAGGAAAGGGCAGGAAATTATAACACAGTGTGACTAAGGACTATTGTATAAATATGCACAGAATCAAGGCAGGATAGTATCTAACTCACCCTTTGTATGAAATGTTGGGCAAGGATTTCTAGAGGAGATGACACTCGTCTTGAGTCTTGAGGAATATGTCATATGTAAGTAGCAAGGAGGTGGGAAGAGGGGAAGAATATCCTAAGCAGCCTTCATGTTTTCCAAAGGAATTAAAGATGCTTGGCAGAACCCAGGCTCTGGGCCCCAGGTCGATCATATAGTTATTTCTCATACTTATATTCTTCTTTTCTACTTCCTATTCATAGACTCTCCTATTAATAGATATATTTATGTAGGATAAAAACATAGAAATGACAGTTGTGGTATAGTTACTGTTTGGGGCAAAAAGAGCTTTCCAGAGCCTTGGGTTATGGGCTCCCAGCCAGGCAACCAAGCCAGCAATTGCTCCTGACAGTACCAGCCTTTCATATTCCCATTGTGCAGTGTGGTGGTGGGGGTCTCATGAGTTACAAGGCCCTCTAACCAGCATTCCTGTGTGGATGCTGTAAATATCAGTTAAAAGGATGGATTTAGCAGATCAGCTGTCAATTCTTCAAAGCCTTCTCAGATCCCAGAGGCTGAAAAACCCCTTGATCTGTCTTTCTGTTAAATTGCAGGACATCCTCCTACCATTGCTCCTTCCATAGTGGGAGTTCAGGTATTGTGTGAGCGCAGGTGAGAGGGATACCCACCCTGCTGAGGAACCAAGTGATTCTTTGATGTGGATGCTGTGTCAACAAATTCTGAGTACATGTGTATAAAATGGATCATCATGGTGTAAACCCAACTCTTGGGGGGCAGTAGATATTCTCAGGCAAAGTCCTTGTACAATCCACTGAATTTCTCAGCACTTTTGCTGCTCATTACTAGAGCATGTTTTGAGTTCCTTGTATGCCACACATACCATTTTAAGTCAGAAGTGCTGTTTCTGGTTGGCTGTCAACCCAACCCCGCTGCTACTGTTGTGTTATTTCCCTGCATCATATTGTATGTGGACACTTCCAGAGCTTTCCAGTTGCACAAGGAATTATGCCACTGGCCGAGCTTCCCTCAGGGTGTGGAGGACTTCTCTACTTCCTTTCTGTCTGTCTGGGCTTTCACTTGGATAAAACTCAGTGATAAACTCCTCCAGACCCAGATATAATAGAGAATGAAGAAATTTAAAAATCTCCTTTGCAAATTTAGAAATCTCCATTCCAATTTCACAAAGCCTAGCTTTCTTCAAAACTATTATCTTGCTACATTTGATGGCAAGTTTGTTGTATGTGTACTTGTTGGGGCCTTCTCTGGGAAAATGAATATTCTAGCTCAGCATTGCAAGTAAAAGGTGACAAGAGGACATGAAATAAAATGAAAGACTAATGTTTGCAAACTATTATCCCTGTAACATTGGGAAAGAAAGAGTTCTAACATTCAGATGTATGATTATTCAGCAGGTAATGAAAAGAAGCCTAGATATGCAGGTTGATAGATACAGAGCTGCTGCATCCCCAGGATTTGGTGGTCAGGCAGTCTTTGACAGGTTCTTGAGCAAAGATCCCTCTGCGGTATGGAGAAGAACCAAGTTTCACAAAGCTTTGGGATTTATTATCTATTGGTAAGAAAAGGGATCTCTTCAAGGTGTTTATTAGCAACTACCTCGTTATTGCAGGCATGGAAGTTAGACAGGAGAGGGAATGTATGGGAAAAAGGTGTGTAAGCTCAGCTGGGTGCAGAGAAAGCATTATTCTAACATCAAAAAGAGAAACATCTCAATAGAACACGTGCTTCCAGACAGAAAATGATGGACCTTCTTGGGTACAGATGAAGAAATTATCTAAAATAAATGAAGGAAACAACTGCATGTGTTAGAACATACTAAAATATATGAATAATTCTCACTACTCCATGATCTGGAACCTCTTTCAAGTACTTAATATTTTCTTCCTGTGTCTCAAACTGTCTGGGACTATTGAGTTTGAATAAAAATTGAGGAGTCAAACACACACTGTACTAGGTCTAGTGCGTGTTGGAACCTCAGGAAGTCCTGAGAAAATTCAGTATAATGAAGAAAAGAGAATACAGCTGATCCTTTGTATTTGTAGAGAACATACCTGCAGACGCAACCATGGATTAAAAATATTTGGAAAAAAATTGCATCTGTACTGAATAATCTGTACAGACTTTTTCTTCTTGTTCCCTAAACAGTGGAGTATGACAACTATTTCCATAACATTTACATTTTATTAGATATTGAAGGAGTCTAGAGAGGAGTTAAGGTATATGGGAGGACGTGCAGAAATTATGTGCAAACACTATGTTACTTTATACAAGTGACTAAACGTCTTAATATTTTGGTATCTACTAGGGTCTTGGAACCAATCCCCTGCAGATACTCAAGGACAATTGTACTACTATAACCAAGCACAATGGGTTTGTCCCTTGGTGAATGCAAAGCCGATAAGCATGAGCAGGAGATGAAAGAGTGAAGAAAGGTTTATTACTTGCAGCAAGTAAAGAAGCACTGGAGATAATCCCCAAACCTGTATCTCCCTGAACAAAGGAAGTAAGGGGCTTTTATTGGGGATATTTACACATTTACATATAGGAACGACTTGGCACCACATGTAGAGGCAGGCACATTCCTGAGCATGTTCAGTTCAAGGTTATGCAGCTTCATATAGTGCATGTTAAAAAAATGACAGACAAGAATGCCCCTGGGCGGAGAATTTAGCATTATAGTGAACACAGTTTACTCTAGGCCTCCTAAAAATAGTGAGTTAGTGATTTTGGCTGATTGTAAGTTTCTCTGGAGGGCCTTTAATCTGAAACAACAACAACAACAAACTTTGAAGGACGGTTAACATTCTTTTAAAGGGGCAGCAGCTCCTCCTCCCAAGCATAGGTGATTTTCCTTAAAAAAAAGCCCAAAGATTTAATTGAAGATATCAAGGTTGTTGTGTCCATTAGAAAAAACGAATATATGCGCAACCTAGGGAGTAGTGGGGACACAAAAGGGGCTCCAATGACAATGGAGAACCCTCAGTGGTGCAAGGGAAGTTGGTACAAGGGAAGGGGAAGGGCAAGAAAGAAGTGAATCTATGGAATTACTGTCATAAACAATGTGTATATATGAGATTACACCAACATCATTCTCAGTGCTACATGTGGGGGGGGGAGGCGGGAGGGAGGGACACCAAGAGCTGTGTGCATGTATGTTAACACCAAACTGAAAAAAAAAACAAATAAGAAATCCATTAATCAGTTTTTCTGATTTTTAGTCTATCCTTCACTTAGTTTTGAAAAAGTAGGTTTTGACTCTCAGAAAAAAAAAATTGGAAATATCTTTTTTTTTTTTTTTTGCGGTACCGGGGATTGAACGCAGGGGCGTTCTACCTCCGCGCTATGCCCCCGGCCCTATTTTTTTTTATACTTTATTTTGAAACCGGGTCTCACAAAGTTGCGGAGAGCCTCACTAAGGAGAGAGAGAGAGAGAGAGAGAGAGAGAGAGAGAGAGAGACACAGGGAGAGAGAGAGCGAGAGAGCGAGAGAGCGAGAGAGCGAGAAAGCTGAGGCTGGCCGCGAACCCGGATCCTCCGGTCTCCGACTCCCAAAGTACTGGGATTACAAGCATGGGCCACCACGCCCGGCCTGGAAATATCTTAAACAAGTGATTGAATATGAGATATAGGAAAGAAACGAAAGACATAATCTGATTGATTCTGCAAATCTTCTAAGAGGAAACTCATCATTTTTACTAGTATGTAAAATAATTTATCATTCTTTCTTACTTATTCCATTTACTTCCTCTCCTTCCCCTCTATCTCTTTCTGACTCTTGATCTCTTTAGTTTCTAAAACCTGCAAAGGTTATAAGCATGCCTTATAGCACAGAAAAATTTTAATACTGTGCAAAGATTTAAATAAAAATTGGACTTGACTCAGAGATTTTAATATTTCACATTTTATTTGAAAATATTTTCTTTTAAAGAATATATTTTCAAGCATGTGATTTCACAACAAACTATTTTTAATTAAAAAGACATGCAAAACAAAATAAAAATACAAACAAAAATATATCTACTTAGCAATTATTATAGTTATTCTCAAAACTAGTGAATTTTGGCATAAGAGTGAGAACTTGTGAAATCAAAGGGACTGAATTCATTCTAACGCTTCATGGATTGAGAAACTCAAAGAAACAATGACAGAAATAACATTCTGATGCCTGGAAGTAGTTTTTGGTCCAATTTTCCCCTCGAGTACTCAGTACAGAAGAGATGTAGGCAAAGTAAAAGGCATACAGAGAGTTTCTTATAAATGCTACTACTACGAGTGTTACTGATTGTTCTATAGAACTCTTACATATGTTTACTTGTAATAAAGCTGTAAGGGTCTTGTTGCTACCTTCAGATTTCTTCAAATTGGGCAAACTGAGGGAAAATCTCAGTCATCCCTTTTTTTTTTTTTGTGGTACCGGGGATTGAACGCAGCGGCGTTCTACCTCCGCGCTACGCCCCCGGCCCTATTTTTTATACTTTTATTTTGAAACCGGGTCTCACGAAGTTGCGGAGGGCCTCACAAAGGAGAGAGAGAGAGACAGGGAGAGAGAGAGAGAGAGAGAGAGAGAGAGAGAGCTGAGGCTGGCCGCGAACCTGGATCCTAGTACTGGGATTACAAGCGTGCACCACCACGCCCGGCTCATCCCTTTTCCTTAAGCATGGATTTTTTTTTTCTTTCTTTTCTTGAAGGAAGGAAGCTGAACTTGTTCCTTTGCTACCACTTCTGACCAAGGTATTTTTCCTTATCCTTAAGTCTTCTTCTGGGCTTGGCCTGGGAAACTCCCTGGATTCTGACTCCTCGGGGACATATCCCTTTCTGCAGGCAGTTGTATCAGGGCCAGCCAGTTTACTGGACAGAGGGAAAGGAAACTGGAAGACTGGGGGTGTACAGAACCAAACACAGGTAATAACATTTTAGCTCATTATTCTGCCATGTTATCCTATATACTATGTTTATAGTGATGACAGGGATGAGAAAAGCCTTAAAGAAAAGATGCCTTGATAAGAGATTGAAGAGGGAAGGGTAAGATGATACCATAGACAATGATAATTACAAATTGTCCAGAGTTTCCCTCACCTCTCCCCTTCTGCTGTGCCATGCCTGGTGTCTCTCTGGTAGGTTGTGTAATTGGGGCTGACATCAACTTGTCCTTTGTACCATCACACACATTATGCAAAACGCTATATTAGGTCTAAACTTGTCAAGAATATGAGAAAACATAGTGACACATGCTATGTTTTCTTTGTGTGTGTGTGTGTGTGTGTGTGTGTGTGTGTGTGTGTTTTGTGAATGGAGTCATTTGGATCTGCCCACGCTTTGGCGTGTAACTTTACTTTTGGTGCCATGTGTCATTCAAGAGGAGAGCAGTAATTTGCTACAGTGGGTCTGGTTACTCATGTCTTTGGAAGTGAGGTGCTTGACTATGTGTTAGAGTACAGCATTCCAACAGAACAACATGGAAATTTATGTACTATGGAAAGAATGTGTATGCTTGGGCTGATGAGGTGAGATGAAAGCTGTCATAGGTTTCAAGGGCGGATAGACAGTGAGAGAGAGCAAGAGAAAGTGAGAAGAAGTTCCTGATGGCTCTGTCATGGAGAGAGTGTGATGAGAGCTAAGCTTGGAGGTCAGCCCTGGCATCAGTGCCTGGAGTGGATTGTGTTAGGTAACCTTGGTTATCTAACAGCTGTGGGCCTGCCAGCAGCCAGAGTCAACAGTGTAATGTGGGATCAAAGACCCAGAACTGCTGTAAGCCCAGCAGAAGGAGACAGAAGACTGACATCTCTAAAGGACAGAGATATGGATAATCTCAAAACTGAATGAAAAAGGTCATAAATCCAAGTAGAAAAAACTCAAGAAAAGACCCAGACTAAAGAGACAATCCATCTCACCATAAAATTTAAAAGGAGCTGATCAGGGCAGAGATTTCTGTAATTTAGGAAGGAATTGCACTCTCTTGATTTTAGTGTATCCAACAGCTGCATTGAAGACATTTTCACTGCTGATCAAACCAGGTAGAACCTGCAGTTTGGCCAGATTAAGAGGGATTGAGAAAGATTTAGACCAGTGTAGCACCGATTTCATAAACATGTGCTTTCGATAAGAGAACCTGAGAAGCTAATGAAACATATAGGTTAAATAAAATACTTTGTGTCTGAAAATATGGAATCTTATTTTCCTAATTGCAAGGATACTTTTTGTAATGCTCTGCTAATTAAATATGAATTCTTTTCTCCTCTCCAGCAAGAGACACCTTAAAATAAGTGCAAATAAATGTCATATCTGTCTCTTGAAATTTACTGGGGACTTTGCCTAAGAAAACAAATTTTAGACTAGTTGAAAATACCCGTTTTCAGAGGATTGATGGGAGGTCTCCCAGAATCAATGAAGGTTACTTCCTTTCGGAGGAATTAAAGAGTGTTATCATTAGATCCTAAATGTTTTGAGGATTTAAAAGAAGGCAGAGAGAAACAGGAAAATGTTGGTTAAAAGATACAGTTTCTGTTGGACACGTAGGAACAAGTGCTGAGGAGTTCTTGTACAACTTAATGACTACAGTCAATAACCATGTAATGTATACTTGAAAATGGCTGAGAGTAGATCTTAAATGTTATTACCACAGGCATGCACACACACACACACACACACACACACACACACACACATACATGATAAGTATTCAAGGTGATAGATATGTTAATTGATTTAATCATTGCCCAATAATGTATACAAATCCTCAAAATTACTTTGCACACCATTACTATATGCAATTTTTAATTGTTCAGTTAAATGTTAATACAGATACAAAAAAATTGTCCTAGATTGATTCCAAAGAAGGAAAGAAGGATGTTTTAGGTCCCTGAGATGGAATACGCAAAAAGTCCCTGTACACTGCTCCTGAAGCCGGGTAGTACCATGAGAGCAGAGTGTACGGGAACTGAAAGAAATGCAAGCGAACGGTGCGCCATTCAGAGTATAAATGCTGCCAAAGGCTTACTTTCTTAACTTTTAAAATAAAACATTTCAAACATCCAGAGAATAATAATATAATAAACGCCTCTGTGCCCACTAACCAGCTTTACTGAGTTGTGACATTTTCTGCATTTTCTGCAGTGCTCTTTATGGAAGTCAGGTCCCATTTATTTCCAGCCTCCTTTGTTACTACCTCAATCCTATTCCCTTCTCTTTGTCTAAATTTGTCATTCCTACTCATGTGTTCATATTTACTTTGCATGTATGTCTTCATAAAATATATAGTATTATTTTAATGTTGGAAACCCAACATTTGTTTTTACATCTAGCATTGCTTAAAAAATCAAATAAGTTTTTTCTGCTCATTTTTGTTTCCATGGTTTCTCCTACTAATCTATCTATCTATCTATCATCTATCTATCTATAATATACTTATAATATATTATATATGTATAAACTTATATATGGTATAATAATATTATATAGTATATATTATATAGTATATATCAATAGTATTATATAGTACAGTATAATACTATATAATATTATATACTACATATTATATAGGTATATAATATATACTTATTATATAGTATATATTGTATACTATAATATATTGTATACCATAATATTATATACATATTGTATATAATATGTGTATATATTATATACTTCTAATATTTACAAATTCCATTTTTAATTTAGAGTCTGACATTTGATGTTTCACTACTGGTAGTTTTCAAGTTCCACCACCCTCCCCTACCTTTCTGGCCCACATCTAGACAAGCTGATGGGAAAGCCCGGTGCTCTCTTCGTTGGCACATAAATCTCAGCCTCAGTTTGTGCAATGGACACTCACTCCTGGTGTGTGTTAGAAGTTAGCCACCATAGAAACTCCAATCTCCTGTCCCTACACTCTCAAACGATTATTTATCCAGTTTGGAAGCCTCCCTGTTCTTCCCAGAAAAGTCTCATTATGTGAGTAGTAGGCCCTTCATTTCCTCTTGCTGTGTGTGGCAACATAGGTATAGATTCTGATTCAAATTTTGGGTAGGCAAGTTTGTCCTGCTTCTGGAAGTTGACTACAAATTATCATAAAATATGTCACAATTTTTCATCCACTTTTCATTTGGTGGAAATTAATTTCCCCAAAGTTTACTTTTATCAACTAGAATGCAACAATGTCTATTTGTAGGCATATCACCTTATTGTATAGTCCTATATTTTTTCCAGGTTTATCTCTAGACGTGGGATCACGTCATCACCTTTAGTAGAAAAGAACTTTCCTACATACTACCAGTTGCTCCCCAAAGTGGTTGTGCCCATTTAAACTTCCAGACTTACGGCAGTTATGAGTTTCTGTGGTTTCATATCCTTTTCATATTTAAAACATTCTTAGATCTAATGGCTATGAAAGGTTTTTTGAAATATATTTTAAAATATATTATTTTTTACTTTTTATTTCCCTGATTACTTATAATGTTGAACACCATTTCATTATTGCTAGGTTTTAGGCTTCTTGTTCTGTTAAATGCCTATTTATATGCCTTGTCCATTTTTCTATTGACCGTTTGGATTCTGATTCAAACTAAAACCTCTAGAAAGGTTTTTATGAAGCAATCAAGAATGTTTGAACTCTGCATACTCTGTGTTATGAAGGAATCATTGGGTACTATGTTTTTATAAGACTACTTAGTTTTTAAACATTCATACATACATAATGAAATATTTATAAGTGAAATGATGTGATTCTCAGTCTGGGGGCAGGAAGAGTGTGGGGTATAGGTAAACATGATCAGAACTCTATTGTGAATTGTTGAAGACAATTAGTGGGTACGTGGGATCATTATTCTATTTGCTTTACTTTTAAAAATGTCTCGAATTTTTCATAATAAAATGTTGAAATAAGATTGAACAAAAAAAAGAGTAAAAGCACAAATAAACAAAATTAGGAATAACAAAGGGGACATAAGGCAGATACACTAGAGATTAATAGTGAATATTATGACTGTTATTCTAATCCAATACATTTGAAAGTCAAGATGAAAATAATAATCTTATCCAAACATACATATTTCTAAAACTGATTCATGAAGAAATAAAAAAACTATAAAAGCTGAGCACAGTGGTACACATTTGTAATCTCAGTACTTGGGAGGCTAAGATAGGAGGATGTCAAGTCTGAGGTCAACCTGGGAAACTTAGTGAGATTCCATCTCAAAACAAAAAATAAAAATGGCTGGGGTATAATTCAGAGGTAGAGGACGTCTGGGTTCAATTCCCAGTACCAAAACAACAACAACAACAACAACAAAAACCCAAACACTATAAAATAATCATTGAAAAATGTAGTATAAGAAATCAGAAGGCTTCATGCCCTCTACCAAGATGAAACCTGATCCAGACAGAAGAGTTAGTTCCACATTAATTTTACTGAACATTCAAAACATTAATAATGTTTATCATATATAAACTATTTTAGCTAATAAAAAAGATGAAAAGCTTTCAGATTCATTTGACAAGGCTTGTATAATTTTAATATCACACCCAGACCAAGACTGCTACAAGAAACAACATTTTAAGCAAATCTCACTTTCATATCAAATTCAGTAGTTTTAACAATACATATCACAAGTGAGTAGGACTCACGTAGGGAATTCTAGGAGGTTTTACCACTTGCAAGTCTATTAATATAATATACCCATTTATGAATTAAAGGAGAAATCATCCATTAAATTTTTTTAAAAAAGCATTTGATAAAATTCAATACTTATTCATGATTTTAAAAATAGGGAATTTAGAAAGGAGTTCCTTCACCTAAAAAGGTTATGCCTTAATAAAATCTATAGCTAACATATTCTTTTTTTTTTGCACTGGAGATTGAACCCAGAGGCATTCTACCTCTGAACTATACCCCATCCCCTCCTTTGTGGTACTGGGGATTAAACCCAGGAGTGCAGGAGTGTTCTACCTCTGAGCTCTGCCTCCAGCACTATTTTAATTTTTGTTTTGAAACAGGGTTTTACTAAGTTGCAGAGGACCTCACTAAGTTGCTGAGGCTGGCCACGAACCTGTGATCCTCCTGTCTCAGCCTCCTAAATACTGGGATTACAGGCGTGTGCCACCACATCTGGCTTCCTTTTTTTAATCTTTTATTTTGAAACAGAGCTGAAACCTTCAGCCCTTTTTAATTTTTTTGTTTTGTTTTGAAATAGGGTCTTGTTAGGTTGCTGAGTCTCGCTAAGTTGCTGAGGCTGGTCTTGAACTTGCAATCCTCCTATCTCAGCCTACCAAATACTGGGATTGCAGGCATGTGCCACCTTTCTGGCTCAGCATATTCTTTAGAAGTATTCTCTTTAAAATGAGACAATGATGTCCACCATCTTTGAGCCTATTACATCTTATTGTGGTGTTGATCAAGGCAATATAAGTGAGCTTGACAAATTTTCTGGTACATCAAGCTAAAAATTCAAGTGTTCCCCTATATCAGTAACAACTAATTAGATAATGTAATAGAAAAAAGATCATAGTTGCAATAGGAAGAAACATCTTTCTAGGCAGACATTTCTGTATACCTATGCTTGCACATGCACATACATACACACACACACACACACACACACACACACACACACACTTTCATATAATTAGAAGCTATTATACATACATTTGTTTATTATTTTACTCAACTTGTAGACATCTTTATATGCCAGTAAACATAAATATCCACTTTAATGATCACATAGAATTACATTGTGAAGCTACCCAACAAAGTCCTATTAGTTGATATTTAAGTTATTTCAAGGTTTATCAACATTATAAATAGCACTGTGTGGATTTGTCGAAAATCACTTTAGAACAAATATCTAGACCCTCATGAGCCATTTCACTAGCTTAGGACACAATTAATGGTCAGATGTCTTTAAATTTTTCAAACTAATCACTTTTGCCCTACCACTTTATTAGAATGAAATCTAGTGTCTCTATTTTGAGAATTTCTCTCTTTTTTAAAAAACATGTCTGAGAACCCAGAGATTTGTTCAGTGTCAGACTAAGAGATAATTGGAAGATCTGATACCACGGCCTCTGGACATTTTGGATGATGTTACTGTTTGGATATGGCATGTTCCCCAGAAAAGCTCATGTCTTGGCAATGTACCAATGTTTGGAGGTAAAATAATTGAATCATGAGGGCCCATCAGTGAATTAATCCATTTGATGGATTAATAATTTGAATGGATTTACTGGGTGGTAACTGTAAGTAGACAGAGCATGGTTAGAGGAGATAGGTCGGGGGGTGTGGTCTTGGGGACTGTATTTGTCCCTGGTCCCTTCCTCATGAGTTAAGCAGTTTTCATCTGTCATACCCTGCCTGCCACCATGATGTTTCTGTCTTGGAGCTAGAAAACTATGAACTAAACCTCTGAAACTGTGAGTCAAATAAATCTTTCCTCCTCTAAGTTGTTCTGGTCAGGTATTTTGGTCACAGCAATGAAAAAGCTGACTAATACAGACTGGCCCTGACCATCTCCCTCTTCGCTCTTCCTTTTCCATGCACCCAGTGACTGGCCTCCTTTTAGTTCTTAGAACAGTCAGCTCTCCTGCCACAGAGCATACACGGTTCCTCTGAGTTGTCCTCTACTCCCCAACTCTCATCTTTTCACATGATTAACTTCTAGTTATTTTTCATTCCCTAGTCTTCAGTATACCTTTATAAGGAAAGAGTTCCTGCTCACTCACTGGCCTTATTACTCTGATACACAAACCAGAAGGGCTCTTACTCTAGCCTCATACCAAAGAGGGCTTTCTATCAAACCACAGACACACACACACACGCACACACACGCACACACACACACACACACACACACACACACACACACACACTAAACAACCAGGTCCCTCTGTCATTTGCAATCTTATTAAATAACTTGTTAAATCTTTCTTCTCAGATACTATGAATGCAATATATTTTTACACAAGGAAGTATCATGCACAACATACATATTTTCATTTCTCTTTGTGTTCCAATTTATGATTTAGAAGTTTTCATGAATTAGCACTATATATGCAAAAGTTACAAAGAGTGGTTCAGGAACATTTTGCATTGTTAAACAGTTCATGTTCATTTTGTTTTGCATACATATAAGCTCTAGAAATACAGAAAGTATGATACAGATTTTTAATGTTTATAATTACATGAATATTGAATATTAATTTTCAAGTGTTTAATTTTTATAAATTATTTAATAAAATTGAATTTAAAACTAAAATATTTTCCTTTATTTACATATATTAAATGCAGATAGAGTAAAAGTCTATAAGATTTTCAAACTTTTACTATATATATGCACACACACAGAATTTTGCAGTTTTTATACCTACAATGATAGATGACCAATGTTTTTATAATTAGTAAGTACTTATATTAGTATGCTAAGGCTACTATAACTAAGTAACACAGACAGGGTGACAGAATAAATTTATGTGTCACACTTCTAGAGGCTAGAAGTCCAAAAAATAAAAAGAAAAAATTTAAATTACTTTTTTCAGAATTATATTTATGGGATTTTGATCTTTCAGGATTATGATTTTGGGATTTCAACATTCAGGATAATAGAGTTTGAAATTGTTTCTTTTGGGATTATGGCCCAAACCTGATCAACCTCACACTCCTCCATATGTGCTGCTTATATTTAGTCTTTTTTACTCAATATATTCTAACCCATCACAAAGCATGCTGTTTATTCAATCTGGAAAATATTTATTCTCTCCTGGGTATTCTCTAGATCACAGTTTAATCTACTTTATCAAGAAAACCTCCCCTGATTATGTGAAATTTCCTTACTTAGTATCTTCTCCACATCACAGTTCTTTTGATTAAAATGTTACATTTGTTCTTGTCATTTTTTAATTTAACTTCTGTCTCTACACTAGAGAGCATGCTGAGTGATGTCAAACACCACATTTGTATGTTTTCGCCATTGTCTTGTCAGCTATTGGTACCTATTGCATAGCAGGCTCTCAGAAATTGCTGATTTGAGAAACAAATATACAAATATTACTGGTGGGATTGTGTAATTACCAGCCCCCCCCCAGCAATATATATGGTGAAGTAATAATTCCAGTACCTCAAAATGTGATCTAATTTGAACACAGGGTCTTTACAGAGGTAGTCACCTTAAAATGGAGTCATTAGGGCAGGCCCTAATCTAGTATGATTGATGTTCTCATAAAAAGATAAAATCTGGACTCAGAGGTACGATAGAGGGAAGAGGATACAAAGAGATATAGGCAGAAGACGGCCAAGTAAGAACCCTTGACGGAGGCCTGGAACAGATTCTTCCCTCAGTAGGAATGAATCATGCCAGGATTTTGACACTTGGGATTTCAGCCTACAGGTTTATGACATTCAGGATTGCGTCTTTCTGTATTATGATTGTCACTGAGGTAGGGTAATGATAGTGTGAGATAATGTTGGAGATTGGGACTGGAGTTGGCAGAACATGAATCTTTGCATACTACTTTATTCGTAATAAAGGATCTTAAATATAATGAAGTGTGTGTGT
>PVJS01022121.1:0-30842 GCA_004027185.1 Glis glis
CTCTCTCTCTCTCTCTCTCTCTCTCTCTCTCTCTCCTTAGTGAGGCCCTCCACAAGTTCGTGAGACCCGGTTTCAAAATAAAGTATAAAAAATAGGGCCGGGGGTGTAGCGCGGAGGTAGAACGTCCCTGCGTTCAATCCCCGGTACCACAAAAAAAGAAAAAAGAAAAAAGTAGTTGACATTTGGGAGCTAGGCTTACCCTACAAGTTAGTCCTTGGTGTTGGTAAAAATTGGCCTACCCAGTACTGAGAGCAAGATCAATGTTGTTCTCCTGTCTCACTGGTCACCAGCATCAGAAGAGGTCACTCTGTGACCATGATGAAGTGAAAGAGAAACAAGGCCATTCAGTATTGAGTATTCATGACAAACCATAACAGGATCATCATGCAGACCACATGTACACAAACTACCAAACATCCCCACCCTCCACTAATATGAGTGATTGCCACTACTTTTCCAATGACAACCGAGCCCCTCTTTTCTCCTTGCACCCTCTAGAAAAATGTTAAGATGGTCGCAGAATTGTCCCTGCTCCCTGACAGTACCCTATCCAGAGTGCAACATTTTTGAACACTTCCCTAAATTTACCTAACACAGCTCTAACCCTTCTATACCCCCCTTACTGAGGCATCCATGGCTCCCCATCGAGTATAGTGTGTCTACCTCATTACAATACACAATAAGTTCAACTTTGTTTGACTCCAGGTGTGTTCCTGGAAAACTTTGGGCAGAAGACAAAATAGGAAAAAGTCATGCATTTTCTAAGGTGTATATTTTTATGAGTGAAAAATAGAAACCATCTAAATGTGTTTGAATGAGCTTAGGAACAAATACATACTGGGATAAGATTGCTTGCCTTACAAAATTTTCCAGAAAAAAATAATCCATATAATTTCCTTTTCCTAAACATAAAATTGGGACCCAAATAAATGATGTCTCAATTTGCATAACATTATCTCTTCATTCAGATGCAAATTATATTAACATTAATTCATCACTTTTTATCTGCCATGCAGTGTGCTAGGTACTTTCATGTAAATGTTCTATTTAACCCCCAAAGCAACCCTGTAAGTAGATATTTTACCCTGTCTAATCTCATAACAACTCAGTGAAGTTGGAATTTCTAGCCTCATTTTATCTGTAAAGTGACTTTAAGTGACTTGCCTGAGAGTGTCTGAGGCAGCCACCAGACTCTGGATTCCAAGTCATAATAATCATAGATAATAAAGTTATAGTTTATTAATCCATTTAAATATATCTGTTGTTCCTAGCTTGTGTCAGGTACACTAAACAATAGAGATGAAAACCTCTGAGATCTTATACTCTAACAAAGCATGACAATAAGTAATATAAATAACTAAAATATACAGATGACAAGTAGTCCTATAGAAAAATAAACAAATTAAGGAAGGGTGATAGAGATGTGGAGGTGAGGGTATAAGAAGATGTTTATGGAAACTCTCCTGAAGGCAGATCTGAATGAAGGGAGGGAGAGAGTCATGAAAATGTCTGAGAGAAGAGAGCTTGCGGCAGAGCCCACATCCAGTGCAAAAGAACTCAAGACTGAGCTGTGCCTGCCTGTGTGTTCAAGGAGGGCAAAGAGGCAGCCTGTGTGAGAAGCAAGAACAGTGGGGGAGTACAGAAAAGGAGGCCAGAGGTAGAGGGGTGGGAGAGAACACAGATGGAGGCATTGGATAGAAGAGTGTCATGATCAAATTTATATTTAAGGACATCTTTCTGTCACTTTGAGAATTGCTTGAAGGGAGTCAGGTTCTAAGCAGGGAAACCAAGTTATTTCAATAATCCAGGTAAGCGATGGTGGCACTGTGGACCACGGTTGTAATTATGGAGGTAGTAAGAAGTGGCTGGACCCTGGGTACAGTGAGATGAAGATAAAGGAGAACAAGATAATACCAAGAGTAAGACATTTGTAGGGATTATGTAACCCAGCATTTTAACCCAGATATTCTGACCTTGGAGTTCAGCCGTCTTCAGAACTATACTGCTATAAATCACCAAGTACCATTATCAATTATTTTCAAATACAACTTGCTTTTCAGTTTAATTCCTCTAAATATGGCCAGTTTGTAAAGTTACCATGCTTTTCCAAATGATTACTCATGAGTTAAAAAAAGATTGAAAAATGATCTCATTTGTTAGGAGCACTGAAATTTTACCTCTAAGAAAAATACGCTACTATCAATTATATGCTCTTTCTGCAATTAACTGCCAATTTAATTAATTATTTCCCTTAGCAAACAGGCATTTTAATGAAACAATTATGCTTTTACAGAAGTCAGAATACTTTCTAGTTTGTACACTATGTGTCATTCTGGAATATTTTGTTAGATTTTTTTCCAGTTGTATATAAATTAAAGATTTTCCCCATTAGGATAAGTTCATATATACATATATATATATGAGGGGTAATTCTTAATTTCATTTATTTTTTCCTTCCTTAAAGATAATTATTATTACCAATCAGTTTCCTAGGAAGAAACATTCTCTCTGTCAATTCATCTTCTCCATCTGCTTTCACATACTGCAAAATTATAATCATCCATAATTTGTGATAGATTCTTGCCAAACGTTGCTAAAACAATTTGGAAAGTGCCAGACAAGGATTCTTGCCAACTTACACACATTGCAGATGCTTTTGTTCTTTATACTTTTCCCCAGAAAAGTTGAATGTGAAAGTTATTTTTGATGGACTTTTAATTTTAATTCCAAAGTAACTGTGACAGTGAATTCATTTTTATCTAGAACCGGTGACATTTTTTTTCTCCCTAAAAGAGGTAAAATAATTGGTAAAGCGCTACATTTCACAACCTCAGAATGAGACAACCTCAGAACTTACTGGGAAATAATTAGGCTGTGAGCACTTTAATGATCAGGCTATATCTTTTTGTTTTAGAGTCACCAAATCTATCAATAGTAGAGTTCTAGGTATACAGTAGGCACTGTGTGCTTGACTAGAGCTTCTAGTAAGAAAAAGCAACCATTTGAATGCCTTGGACTGAAGAAAGAGACTAATCTGGGAAGGTCATCACCTTTCACCAAGCTTTTAGTTTCAAAGAGTCTAGGAAAAAATAATACATGCAGAGAATGTCATTTACCCATCCATAGTCATTACCAGAACCAATCCTGAAAATAAATAGGACAGCTGTTGAAACCATGGCACCACATCTTGATGTTCTGTATTTTCTCAACCATTTCCACTAAGCTATTCCTCCCCAAAACTTTTACTGAGGTCACGCCAGATCTGTGTCATACCAAAGCCAATCTAACTCCATTCTCCCACCTGACATGACTTATCATCCATTCCTTCTCAGAATATTATCTTTCCTAGATTCAATCCCTCATCAGGCTAGTGTGTCTCTTATTTCTCTAGCTTCTTCTTCATACTTTTCTTTGGTAGTTCTTCCTCTTCTTCCAGATCACCAGATTTTGGATGCCCGAGGTCCTCATTTTTAACATTCTTTTGTTTAGCTTCACTTTATCCCTAAGTGATCTCATGAGCTGCCAGGACTTTATGGATATTCTGTGTCCTTACCACTTCTAAATTTCTCTCGCTAGACTTGCCCTCTTCCTTCACCTCTCAACTCACTTAATTAATTTTTATTAATATGTGTATTGTGGCATATACAGGCATCTCAAACCAAATGTAGCCCAAACACAAACATTTTTTTCCATCATAACCAAAAGTTTTCCCCATCTTAGCAAACAGCAGCAAAATCATTTCAGTTTTTCAAGGGAAAACAAACAAAAACAACAAAATGTGGTATATATTCTTGATTCTTCTCTTTAACTCACTTCCATCTCAACCTCAGAAAAGTCCCTCAAAAATATGCTTCCTAAAACTGACTGACTTGCTTCTTTCTTCCTTCTTTCCTTCCTTCCTTTGTCTTTTTCTTTCTGATTAGACCCAGGGTGTGTGTGTGTGTGTGTGTGTGTGTGTGTGTGTGTGTGTGTATAATTTTTTAAATAGGGTCTCCCTAAGTTACCAAATGCTAGGCTCAAACCTGAGATCCTCCTGCCCTCCTGTCTCTAAAATCCAACTTTTCACCAAGGCCCTCTGTACTAAATGTCATCTCCCTACTCTCTCCCTGCTTACCTGCCCAATCATATTGCTCTTTTGATCTCTAGAACACATATGCAAATACCACTCTCAGGGCATTTGCACCCATGGTTTATCTTGTAATATGCTTCACAGATATTTTCAAAAGATTGAAAAGCAAAGGAACCTTCCAATTGCCTAATATAAAACATCTTTTTACATATACACTGTACATTTCAAGAATGAAGAACCATTTCACTGTCTTTATATTGTGCATTAATATCTGACATCATTTGTTTGACTCAGATTTCTCAATACATGGACATAACATCTACCTGTCCCACTCCTAGGACACAAGCAGTCTAGGGGCAGCAATATTACCTTTTACAATCCCAGAACCTAGAATAGTGATTAAAATGTATTTGGCATTTTGAAAGCATTTGTTGGTCATCTTAAAAGCATTGCTAGAATAAGCAGGCCCTGAATTAAATGTCTTGCACATAACTCACTTCACAAGCTTTCCTGAAGATTCTAGCCATGATACTTATAAAATTTTAAAAATTATACATACTACTATATTGTGGAGGCCCAGAGGAAATACAGGCTGATGGTAAGGACCTGACCCCACTCACATGGCATAGTTCCCGATGTGTGCTCATCCCATGCAGCCATGGATGAGCACATCTCATGCAGCCATGGATGTGTAATGACTAGGCAAAATGCAATACGCATGTGCACATCATGCTGGCATGGCATGGACCATTTTGTGTAGAACCCTATATAAGGAACGGTCTGCAGAATAAAGGTGCTGTTTGTTCTCCTCCAGATGGTGCCTCCAAGTGCTTTCTTCATCCTGGGGATCTCACTGCCTGCAACCAAAGCTGGCCCCTGACCAGGGCCCTGATATATATACTTTTGAAAGGAAAGGAATGAGTATGTCTTATGCACCTATTTCCTCTTATTAATCACAACAAGCTACTAAAATGTTGTTATGTGTTGGGGCACCTTGTATATATAACATTATTAAAACTGTGATTATACTCAGGCTGCAGAGAATAATTATTTTTCATTTAAGAAGATCCCAACAGATTCTAACCTTTTCATTATTTACATAAATATTGGCTAAGAGTAGATTGAAACAAATTTTTTGGACTAAGAGGCATGAATGTCTCATAGTTAAAACTAAATATTTCTTTACTTGAGAAGTGGAAATAGAAACAGTATGCTAATTGCAAAATTTCTAATATCTCTTTAGACATTAATTACAGTTGAACTTAGGCTAGAGCTTTAAAATGAGCTAGAATTAATCTCTATGGCAGCAAAGAAAAATTAGAAATGACATGAGAAAGAATTCGGTTTGCATGTCCACAGTAATTGCTACTTAGGGTTCATATTCATTAAAGTAAGAAAAAAAGGTTGAAAGCATTTAGTACATATTGCTTTCATAATCTTGTTTTTTCCCTTCTGAAAAAGCACTCATCAAATTTTGTCCTACTTTAATAACAAATAGTTATACACACAATTATATTTCATACCATAAATATATTCTAAATACAAATAAAGATAACATCCTAATTCATGAACTTAACCATTGTATTCAAATTAAGGAAGTAGTTGTCCTTTGATTTTAAGCTTCTACCTAAGAAATAATATTTTTGCAATAAGGAGTCATAAAATTTATTTGCCAAAATAAAAGTGTATATGTAACATCTTATTGGTAGATTATTTGTTAGGGAGATTAGCTAAGATTATTTATACTAAGTATAATATGATATATACATATGTATGTTTTACAATTATACAAGTATACAATTATACAAGTATACAATTATATACATATGTATGTATATAATTGTGGTCAAGCTTCTGAGCAATAAAACAATTCATATGGTCTGTATATAAGGAATTTAAAATCCAATGGGAATTTTTTTAAAAGCCACAAACACCTTTATTAGTGAAATACATAAATATGCACAATTCACCATGTATAATGATAAAAATAGTATTTCACATGTACTTTTTATTGTGGACATTGTTTTAAATGCTTTACACATATTAAGTCATTGAATAGTCACTTTATAAAATAGGTATTACTATAATTTTAATCCCTTTTTTCAGATAAGGTAACTGACATTTGAAAAGCTTAAACAACTTGCTCGAGGTAACAAAGCTAATATTTATGAATATTTTCTTGGATCTTACAATATTGATTCCAGATTTAGTGTCATTTCCCATGACAATATGCTACTTATCAGGTTCAATTTCAGTGTATAAATGTGCCTATTGAAAAGGAGAGGAGGACAGGTTCAATGAAGAATTAGAATGGCAAGAAAACCCAATAAATAACAACAAAAATAACCCACTGTGATATGTTATTAGAAGTGAATGAATACACATGCATATCAAACATTTATTGTTATTCTGTGTTTACTAGACATAGTTTGAACTACTCAGACATATTAATTTATCTAATCCTTTTTATGACTGTGAATTATATAGTAGTGATGCTAAAAATCAGTGTTCAAGTGGTATTTAAGCCTACTGGTTTGAATAATATCACACAAGACTTCAAGAAAGAGTACTGGTAGAGAAATAAATGGACTGAGAACTAAACTGACTCTTTTCCAAAGCTGAGGAGTCTGATAGATGAAAAAGAAAGAACAAAATAACTACAAGGTAGTAACCAGTTGTTAAAAAGAGGAAACCAGGAGGATTCCCTTGCCAAGGAAGCCAAGAGAAGAAAGCGATTCCAGGAAGAGAGGGGGAGGTAAATTATGTAACATGCTACTGAGAAGTTATAGTAGGAAAAAGAATAAAAAATATTTCAACCTGCTAGTGGTTATTATAGTGTAATGTGGAAGTGAGGGCATAAGCAAAGCTAAAAACAGTTCCTTCTAAAGCTTTACAGAAGCAGAGAAATAGTACAGCAGTATGAGGGAGATGTGAGGACAGTAATAAGCCTTATAGAGACAATAAACATTAGTCTATGTTAAGTGGCCATGGAAAAGTTCAAAGGAGAATGTATAACTAACCATGTGAGAGAAAAGAGGAAATATCAGGAATAAATTCTGTACTCGCCCAAGAAAACAGTGAGATGGTTAATTTTATGTGTCAACTTGACTAGACTATCGGATGCCCAGATATGTGTTCAAACACAATTCTGAGTGTTTCTGTGAGGACATTTTGGGGTGATATCACACTTAAATCATCACAGTGACTAAAACAGATAGCTGTCTTATGAGTGCTGAGGCCCTCCCTAATGTGTCTAGATCTCATCCAATCAGTTTAAGGACAGAATAGAACAAAGGTTAACCCTTCCCCAAGTTCAAGAGAATTCTTTATGTCTGATTACCTTCAAACCAGTCTTTCTCATCCCCAAATCTGAACTGAAACATTAGACTTCCTTTCTGAGCCTCAAGCCTACCAGCCTGCATACTAGAGCTATACCTCCATTCTAGTTCTCAAGCCTTCACACTTGGACTTCAACTATACCATCAACTCTTCCAGGTCCCCAATTTGTCCCTTACCCCACAAATCTTGGGATCATGGAATATATCTGCTTCCATAATCATGTAATCTAATTTCTTATTGTGTATATATGCACACACAGTAAGAATATATATATATATATATATATATATATATATATATATATATACACACTATTTATTGATTCTATTTCTCTAGAGAAACCTAATACAATCAGAATCCAGAGCACAGTTCTTCAAATTTACCCAAGCTAAGATTTGGGTTTTGGGTGCTTGAGCTCAACTGTCCATCAAAAACTGGCAGGAATGAAGACTCAGACTCCACGGGTTGTTCTCACTATGCATCATATCCAAATTAGCAGAAAAGGCATGCCAAGGTCATCCTGAAGAGCAAGCATATAAAAGAGCGGATGTGGCCCTCGGTGTGCCTCCCTCTGTCAAGTGATGGCCTGAGCAGCTGGCAGGGAGTGAGGAGCAAGGATGATATCATTACTGAGTCCCACCAGAAAACCCCTAGGAAAAACATCCCTGCTGTATAGCAATGCCTACTATATATTCTATTTTTTCCACTATTCCGTTCAACCTACCAAAGATCTCAGAGCAATAGGCAGAAAATGGCTAACCATGGGGCTATTTCTTTTTATAACTTTTCTTTTTCTTTATTCTTTTCTCTTTCTGTTTTTTTTCTGAGCTGTATTAAAACATTTATTTGTAGTGGATATACATAATTCCTGTGGTTACAAAACAAATTTATAGCTATTTAAAAGCAACTGAAATACGAATCTCGTACCATCATTCTCCTGCCTATTTTACTCTTCAGAAAGAAAATCTAAACTCTTAATATTGAATGCTAAGGACATCGATAAAGTAGAAATAAATATTTTTTCTTTCTTAGTTAATTCAATTAGTTTATTTTTCTTGTAAGCAAATTATCCCCAAGATGCTATTTTAAATCTTAGGCTGCAATAGAACATGTACTTGCTGTTTGTTTATGTATTTTCTGTTTAACTTCTTCATGGGATGATGCATCATTATAGCTATCTTAGGAGCATATTTTGTTTCTGGTCTTGTTTTTGTTTCAATCAGTGGAAGAAAGAAAATTGACCAAGGACAGCTACCATACTGTGCTGACTAGGACTCTAGGGAGGGAGATGAATGAAAGAAGACATTTTAGGAGTTTTTCTGTGTATGTTGAAATTTAATTAAACTTTGCAAGAGTCTGTGCATTTGTTTTTAATCTCCATGAACCATGTTTAATGTATCTAATTCTGTATCTTTCATGTTTAGCTAAACACTGTTTTCAACCTCTATAGCTATTGCCATGTTATATGCAATTATTTGCTACCAAGAATAGCAGATAATTTACATGAAACTGTCCTATAGATAGGGTGACATTTGGAACTGGAAAGATAAATTACATTGTAAGATTTATGCGTGTTACTTAATAATATTGCCTACCTTTATATTTCGAAACACAATATAGGTACCAGAACTACATAGGAATACCTAATCAGCAAATATGGGATGGATTAGATAGCTCTAGAAATTACTTGACTTAGATATTGCTCACCTAAGTTTAAAAATAAGATTAATTTACCTAAATCAATAATATATCTATAGGCTCAGTTGCCTTTTCAAAAAAATGAATCATTTTGATCTATTTCTATAAAAAGTGTAAATATGCTGCCACAAATAGTTTTTTTCCGTGCACTGTGAAATATTGCCAAAAGTTTTAACCTCATACTAACCATAAATAATGCTTAAATGATGCTGTAATTTTTGCAATCTGGGGCTATTCACAGATGAATTATTCAGCTAAAAGTGATATCTCTACTAGAAGAATCTTGCCTCATTATCTCATTCCAAGATGAATGAAGGGGAGGAGAAGTGCTAAACTGATTCATATTGGTGCCATAGTTAAACTATTCTCTAATCAATCGTAATATTGTTTGGTAAACTAAAAGTGAGATATTTATAATGATCTCAAATTTCTTTTAAATGCAAGGATTTCTCATAAAAACAGAATAAATTTTTTTAGTTGAACGATGTTTTATTACATTGCCAAATAATCCTCTAGAAAAAAATTGCATTGCCATACTAATTAAAATGAAAGTAGAAGCACATTACCTATATTTTGTGTATGCTTTCTGATGTCATATAAAAAATGTGGTTTTTTAAAAAAGGTACAGCAACAGCCAGGTGTGGTGGCACATGCCTGTAATTCCAGTACTTTGAAGGCTAAAACAGGAGGATCACAGGTTTGAGGACAGTCTCAATAACATAGCATGACTCTAAGCAATCTAGTGAAATCCTGTTTCAAAACAAAGAAAATTAAAAATGTCTGGGGGTGTAGTTCAGAGTTATAATGCCCCTGGGTTTAATCACCAATACCACCAAAAAACAAAACAAAAAAGATATATATCAATGCATACATTGATATACATCCAGATGGATTCCCAGCTGAATTCTACAAGACCTTTATAGAAGAACTAAGCCCAATGCTTCTTACATTATTCCATGAAATATAAAATGTTTGAATGCTACCAAACTCATTCTATGAAGCCAGAATCATCTTAATCCCAAAACCAAATAAAGATACCTCGAGAAAGAAAATTACAGACTAATATCACTGATGAACATAAATGCAAACATTCTTAATAAGATACTAGCAAGCCACATCAAGAAAAGACTACATCATGACCAATTTGGCTTCATTCTAGGGACACAAGGCTGCTTCAACATATGCAAATCAATAAATGCAATCCACCACATTAATAGAGCTAAAGGCAAAATTCACATGATAATCTCAATAGATACAGACAAAGCATTTGACAAAATCCAATACCTTTTATGCTGAAGAAATTAGAGATAGGAGGAATATACTTCAACATCATAAAGGCTCTCCATGATAAACACAAGGTCAGCATCATAATGAATGGTGAAAAATTGAAAGAATTTCCCTAAGTTCAGGAACAAACAAAGATGCTCACCATCAACACTCCTGTTCAATATAGTACTTGAAACTCTAGCCACAGCAATAAGACAGGAGAAGGGAATTAAAGGAATCAAAATAGGGAAAGAAGAATTAACATTATCTTTGTTTGCTGATGACATGATCCTACACTTACAAAACCCAAAAAACTCAACCATAAGACTTCTAGAGCTGATTCAGATTCATCGAAGTGCCTGAATACAAAAAATAAACTTATGAAAATCATTAGTATTTCTATATACCAATCATGAATTCATTGAAAAAGAAATACAAGCTGGGCGTGGTGGTGCACGCTTGTAATCCCAGTAGTTGGGAGGCTGAGACCGGAGGATCGCAGGTTTGTAGCCAGCCTCAGCTACTTAGTGAGGCAATCTGCAACTTAATGAAGCCCTTTTTCAAAATAAAGAATAAAAAATAGGGCTAGGGGTGGAACTCAGAGGTTGAATGACCCTGGATTCAATCCCCAGTACTGAAAAAAAGAAAAGAAATACAGAAAACAATTCCATTCACAATAGCCTCAAAGAAAAAAATAAAATACTTAGGAATAAATTTAACCAAGGAGGTAAAAGTACTCTACAATGCAAATTATAAAACACTAAAGAAAGAATTTAAAGATCTTAGAAGATGGAAAGATCTCCCATGATCTTGGATAGGTAGAATAAATATAATAAAAAATGGCTATTCTATAAAAAGCGATCTACAAATTCAATGTAATATCTATTAAGATACCAATGTCATTCTTTGCAGATCTAGAGAAATCAGTCCTAAAATTTATATGGAAAAGTCAAAGCTTTATTCCCAAGATTAGAAACACAAAATGAATACATTAATTTGGAATGCTTTGAAAGATTGTTCTTACTGCAAATGTGTATAGTTCAGGGTGATATGTTAATATATTCTTCCTTATGGCACAAGATAATTACTCTTTGGGAACCAATTCATGAAATCTTTAAACAAAACCTGGACTATTATAAAAGCCCACAGACAGGAAGGATATGGCCAATCCACAATCTATATATACTATTCAGCTAAGACCTGGGCTTCCTATTTAGATCTCTTTAGAAAACTGCATTTGGTACTAAACAAGTATATTTTATTTTATTTTAGAAATTGATACTGAAAATATAAGGCAAAGATACTATTCCAGAGACTATATTGCAAGGAACCCAGAGCAAGTCACCATCAGCATTCTTCTTTTCTACTGAAATAGTCTTAAGTGTTCTCTAACATCCATTCTTAGCTCTAATACATTCTCAAATAGCAGCAAGAGTAATCTTTCTAAAAACTAGAATCTGATCATCTTTTCCTGCTTAAAATTTTCCACTTCTTTCCCATTGTCCTTTGCATAAAGTCTAGAATACATATCAAGTTTACTACAGAATTGCCTGGTCTGCTTTTTATCTGCTTCAGCAGCCTCTTTCCCTTCCCTTTCCTTCAGGTTAACTGCATCCTTATCTTTGGTCTTTGGTTTAGCCCATTTTGGCATCTCTGTGACTATAATATCTGACAAGCACAACTTAAAAGAGGAAATGTTTATTTGACTCATGGTTTCAGAGGTGCAGTCAATAGTCGGCCAACTCTAAGGCAGACATCATGGCAGCACAGAGTAGCAAAGTAAAGCTGAGCTCAACTCACTGGTGGCTGGAAAAAGAGAAAGAGACAGGAAGCAATCAGGATCAGATACAATGTTCAAGGCCACACCCCCAGTGTCCTACCTCATCCAGCCATGCCCTACCTGTCTAAATTACTACCTGGTAAATTTATTTGAATTATTAATCCTTCGGTTGATTTCTCCACTGATGAGATTAGAGCCCTGATTTAATTGTTTTACCTCTGAATATTGTTGCACTGGGGACATGACCCTTTTGGTGGACATTCCAAACGCAAGCCATAACAGCCTTCTTTCAACTCCTGCAATGTACAGTGCTCCTTTCAATACCCATACCTTCAAACTGCTATACATCTATCTTTTTTCTAAAAGTGGCATTCTCAATGCAGTCTTCCATAGCTCTCCACACTAATTTAAATGTTCTTGTCATACACACAGCAACCTCTACAATTCCTTCATTTCACTGATCATCACTATAATTAGAAATGGACACTGATAATATTAATCCCCCCACCTCCTGCAAACCACACACTCTTTAAGGGCAGGGACATACCTGCCGTTTACTCTAATATTCTAGAATAGTATCTGACATATTATAGGCACTGAATTAAATATATTAGAACGAGAGAGACAATTTTAAACAGGTCTTAGCAAATTTTACTTGCATATATTTGCTCATTTAAATGTCTCATTAATGCATTTGTTTATATATTTCGGTCTGAATTGTATATCCCTAAGGACCTGCTAGATGATATTTGCTTTATGACTCTCTCCTTGACTCTCCCTAGTGAATATAACTGAAGCTCTATCTTTGTTTAGCATAAATATTTCCACCTGGTTTCCTAGGTGCCATTCATGCCCAAGCTTTAGATTCTTTGGGATCAGGGTTTTTATGATATTTATGTTTATGTCTTCTGCCTATAGCCCATATAACAGGCAAACAAGAAATACTTAGTTTAAATTAGGGACTACTGTAGATGAAAGTATAACATATTCTAAATTAATGACCTTGGAAAACTTATATAGAATCCAGCTATTTCTATCAAACTATCTGTTGTTTAGAAAGTGTTAAGTGGTTCACCAAATGGTTCAACTGCTTTTTGCTTATGAGGAAGACTCCTAGGCCCATGCTTGTCACATGAATACCCCGAAAAGTGATAGGATGGAAAAAATATTCCTAAACAGGTACACTTACACTCACCTCAGGCAATATAAGATGCTAATTTTGGATGTCTCCAAACAAAATATCTAAATTTAAAAAGGGCCACCTGTGCCTTTGAGTTTTCAATATTTACACCAACAAGCTATAGTCTAAATTGAAGTTTAATATAGCATGAAATCTTATGTAGACCTGATATCCAGATTGCACCCAGAAAATAAAAAGTATCTTACATTTTGGCAAGTTTCCTAGATATAATAAAATATGGTATATATAATAATTTATTAAACTCATAAGTAAGAAATATCATGTAGCTGAAATATTCAAGTTAATGTTAATATTCCAAAGATCTATTTCCATGTAAGGCAGCCAATGAAAAATGTTTCCTATTTATATATTATGTCTGTGTGTCTTTGTGTGTCATAATCTACTGGGAGATCCAAATATATTTGTATGAAACCTTTAATGTCTCTTCCTTCTTTCCTTCCTTCCTTCCTTCCTACCTTCCTTCCTTCCTTCCTTCCTTCCTTCCTTCCCTCCCTCCCTCCCTCCCTCTTTCCCTCCTTCCTTCCTTCCTTCCTTCCTTCCTTCCTTCCTTCCTTCCTTCCTTCCTTTTCTTCCTTCCTTCTTCCTTCCCTCCCTCCCTCCCTCTCTTTCTCTCTTCTTTCCTTTATTTTTGTGGTACTGGGGATTTAACCCAGGGGGCATTCTACTTCTGAGCTATACCCCCAGCCCTTTTTTATTAATTTAATTTTGCAACAGGGCCTAACTAAGTTGCTGAGGCTGGCCTCAAGTCTGTGATCTTCCTGTCTCAGCCTCCAAGTACTGGGATTACAGGTAGGTGCCACCGAACCCCACTTAGTCACTATTTCCTTCTAAGGGAATCTTCACTGGTGAACCCTTAATTCTACTCCTAAGTGGAACAGGAGGGGAAACAATGTAACCTCTTTCTTTTCATTTTTAGCAGAAGTTCATTATTTATTCATCTATTTTTTTTAAAAAATTAAAATCTAATTTTAAATCTTAAATAGGAAAAAGAAAATATGTCTTTCTTTTTTAAATAAACTTTTATTAGTGCATTATAATTATACATCATAATGAGGTTCAGAGTGATAGAGACATACAAACACACTTGGTGTGTTTTTCTCCGGAACCCACTCTGCTGTCTTTCTTTATAGAAGCAAATTCCTCTCTAAACGAAGCAGATCATAAAAGAACAAATAAACTAAGAAAAGGTGATGTAGACAAAAAAAGATCTTTTTCTTCCAAGTGTAATAGATTTGAAAGTCATACTCAAACTCATTACAAATCGAGCAGTTCAGCCTTGCCCTTCCCTGGCAATTCTTTTTCATTATTCATTATGAAGCTGAGATAGAACTGTAAAAACCACATGCCTCTGGTTAGCCCTTAAAGACAAATATGTCTAACTAATAAATATGAGGACCAGCTTTGGATCAATGAAGTAGGAGCCAGGATTCCTACAATTAATTCATGAATCTTTGACTGATTTTTCCATAGATCTGGGAAGAGCCACTTAAGCTTTTATATCTTCACTTTGCAACGTGAATAACAACACAGCATGTGCATTACTGAACCCTGTACAGTTTAATTCTTTGCAAAAGCACTTTAAGATGCTTTGATGAGAAGTACTATATTAAAGCAAATTATTACTGTTATTCATTTAGCTGCTTGTAAAGCATTGTGAACAAAGGAAAGTATGAGCTCATTTCATGCTAGATAAGGGATGTTGGAAATCATGAATGTAGTCAGATTTCTCAGAGTTAACAATTTCAGGTCCACATGTAATTGTCCTGATAGAAACATGTCATTAGTTGATGTGTTTGCACACCCTCACAATGTTGAATCTAACAAGTACTTTGGCTTCCTAGGTGAAAGAGAATAAAACATTATATTTCTTTTTCTTAATGTCTTGTACATTATACACAATTCATATTCCATCATCTTTCATGTGATGGTTTCTAAAATCAGGAGAGGCTGCTGGTTTATATATCTTACAATCTAACATAGTTTTAACATCATTCTCCCCACTGATTCAATAAAGAGATCAACAATACCACACATGTTTTTAAAAAATGTTTAGCCATTAACTGAAGTCAACGTTAGTCTAGTCAGGCGATGTTCATCAGCATGTCTTTTCTAATGAATTTTTTCAAATATAACTTTTGAGTCTCACTTCCTCTCTCCTTGCCATTAACTTAACTAAGGGTATTTTTATACTCTGCAAATGAAGTCCTTATGCAAAATCAAGCTTCACTTTCTGATGTCTTATTGAGAACATGTATCCCCACTTCCAAAGACTACAACCCATCAAGGATGTGTTGGCATTTTTTTCCCTTAAAAGAAACCAGAAACCTCCTGCCTTAGCCAAGCACATTCATTGATCAGAGGGTTCTCTTAAATTGACTTGTCATCACAGAAAACCTCATTTTCTTTCTTCCTTCCTCCCGTTCTCCTCAATGAAGAGGTCACTGATGGGAACAAGAATATATCACACAACAGAGTTTAGAATTTCTCCTTGGCCTTTTCAAAAAGCTACATCCAAAGCAAGTTCACAAAACCTCACATTTCACAAAGACCCTGGGCCTTAAAATAGAAAAACCAAGAAACTGCAGAGAATATCTTTTATAGTTTTTCAAGGAAACATTGTCTTCAAAAGTGAGAAAACTATAAGAATTTATGGTTTATGAATAATTGTAAGGTATGAAACCACTATCAATGGTTTTATTTTTCTTCCATAATAGCCATTTGTTCTGATCTACAGGGTTCAGGTCAGTTAATATGGATGTGGTCTGATTGTATTAGGTAATATAAATAACCTTGTAATATACCTGCAGTTGCTTATAAAGAGAGAAGAGAAAAAGAATAAAGAAAGAAAGAAAGAAAGAAAGAAAGAAAGAAAGAAAGAAAGAAAGAAAGAGAAAAAGTACCCCCCTAAACGTGACCTTTACAGTAGCTAGGACTTTTTCTTTTCATGCAGAATTAACCTTGAAAGTTGTCTTCTAATTTTTATTTTATTTTAGGTTAGCTTCTTTATTAGAATTTTCTGGAGGACAATATTAACTCAACTTTGGTATCGAGAATGCAGGAGAATTAAGATGAAAATAATTGATTTCAGAAGGATAGATTTAAGAATTAAGGACCCATTTTATCATATGGACCCAGTAAAACTAAGAAATGATCCAACCAATATGTTTTGATAGCAATCCCACATCTTTTATTTGCTTCAGGCTTAGTGTAGGACTTCCTCTCAAAGGGCCAAGCTTTTCATCTGTTTTGTTCACCTAGAACAATGCCTGGCCCAAGATCATATTAAACTATTGTCAGGTGGACGGATGAAGGAATGAATGGCCCCTGCCAATCTCCAAGTTCTTAAGCAGTAAAATGTCTCTTTGACCAAATTAATGTTTCTTATTACTCCAATCCACCTTGTATCTGAATAGCAACACACAAATGCTTTTTATGTCTTTTCCTGGCTATTCATTTAACTGGATTATTCATACTGAGGTTTGTCCATTACATTAAAATTACTGTTTCAAAGCTCTAAACCAAGGATTTCCCTACTATCTAATTTTTCTATCTCAGTCTTTTTTGCTTTTCGACTTTTGTTCTTGCCTGGAAAACTATTTAGTATACATATTTTCAAATTGCCCTTGGATTTATATATTTCTGTGGAATTTCACTCTTGCACATCTTTTATAATATCACTATTTAATATAATAAGAAACTTCTGAAATCCTCACTCTTTCCAGAAGACAACCTAGGATAATTTTTATTTTTTTCTCTTTACCTATTCTCTTCTAATATAAAAAAGTCTATACACTGTACATAGATATTTAATTACATGTTCATCTATTTAGTCAATTAGAGCCTATAGCTATAAAAAAAGAAAATGCTAGAGCAAAGTGAGTGAATTGAAAATAATGACAAAGTATGAAATACATATTGTTATAGTTTCACAACTTGGAGGACTACGGAAGCTTCTAAACTTTCTTCATTTGTCTTATCAACTTAGCAGCTGAGAACTGATTCTCTGCTTGTTTACAAAGACAGAAGGGAAACGAAGACTATGTCTAACACTTCTTTTCCAATCAAAATGAGTAGGATAGATATCCAGTCAAAAATATTCAGTATGTAGCTGGGCATGGTGGCACACGCTTATAATCCCAGTACTTTGGGAGGCAGAGATCGGAGGATCCAGGTTCACGGCCAGCCTCAGCTCTCTCTCTCTCTCCCTGTCTCTCTCTCTCTCTACTTAGTGAGGCCCTCCACAACTTCCTGAGACCCAGTTTCAAAATAAAGTATAAAAAAATAGGGCCAGGGGTGTAGCGCAGAGGTAGAATGCCCCTGGGTTCAATCCCCGGTATCACACACAAAAAAAAAAACCCATTCAGTATGTCATGAAAAAAAATGAAAGAAGGTGGGTAGTTGTTGGAGTCCATAATTACAATAGATGAACGATGAGACGTTTCTGAGCCTGTTTTCTCCTCTGTAAATAAGGAATAATACTGGCAATATGATCATAACACAAAAGATCAGTATATATGAGTCCTCGAATTTTATCTTGTTATTACTACTTTGCGAGTCCTAAAAGAAGCTTGCCAGAAGATATAGGACATTTGTTTTTTTCAACGTTCATTTTTGATTCCTATTTGCTTTGGTGGGAAGACTGCCTTTTCCATTTAAATTAAATCCTAGGTTAGAATTTTTATTTAAAATGGAATTAGTGTAGACATCAAGAGCATAGCTTGGGTACCAAAGCTTCAAGGACTAACAGCAGGATCTGCTACTCCCCGGCTGATTCACCTCGAGCTTCTTAAGTTGAGAGCTTACTTCCATTCAGTAAAATAAGGATACAATACATTTCACTGGATTATTGAAAGATTAACTACAATAGCATTATAAGGTATTTGTCAAAATAATAAAATGTACTATGTGTAAAATAAATTGGAACCTGCTGATTTAACCAATGAATTCTTTCCTTGGCCTTTTTCTCAAGAAAACAAGATAAAATACAATGAGTTGATTAAATGAGAGTAGAATAACCCCTTCTTATCCATAGGGGATATATCCAAGACTCCCACTTGATATCTAGGACCATAGATAATGCCAAATACCCCCTCTCTATAAATAATATGTAATATATATTATATATAATATATATGTTATATATGTTATATATAGTGTGTTCCTACACATGAATTACTATAATAAGATTTAATTTATAAATTAGGATAAGAGATTAGCAATATTTAATACTAATATAGAATAATTATAACCACATCCTATAATAAAAGTTGTGTGAATACAATCTTTCTTAAAATATCTTACTGTGCAATATTTGCTTTTCTTCTTGTGAAGATGTGAATTGATTCTATGCCTCCAAGATAAGATGAAGTAAAGTGAATAATGTAGGCATGATGACATAGTGTGAGGCTCCTACCTAAGAACAACTGGAACACAGGCACTCTGATACTGAGACAGTGGATCTGAAAACCCAATGACTACTGAGTAACTAATGAGTAGGCAGCACGACCAGCATGGGTACATTAGACAAAGGGACGACTCACAACCTAGGAGCAGATAGTCACAGACTTCATCACACTACATAGAAGAAAAAATTAAACTTATTTCTGGAATTTGCCATTTAATATTTTTCAAGAGTGGTTAATCGCAGGTAACTGAAATTTTCAAAAGCAAAACCATGGGTAAGGGAGGGCTGCTGATTTTCATGTGAAAGTGGTTCCCAAGTGGACTTAGCCAGACCAGTTTTATATGTATTTCTCTACTCTTCACAAAATCTTCCACCTAATTAAAGAGTGATCTGGTTGTGTATCACTAAAGACCTTTTTTCATCTTCCATTCCATCTTGAAGGTAGAGTAGGATTAATAGACATACAGGGTTTGCTAGAAAAGCCAGACTTTTAGCTACTTTTTTTTGTCCTGGGAAATCTTTTTGTGTTTGAAAGTATTTTCTTTTTTTAAATATACTTTTATTGGTACATAGTAATTATACATCACAGTAAGGTTCAGAGTGATGCAAGCACGCAGTGCTTGGTGTCCTTCTCTCTGCATCCCACCCACTCCCTCCTCTTCCTGTACATACTGAGATTGGTATTGATAACTTCACATGCATAATTTAACCTGTTTCCTTCATCAAGTCTACTTTTTCCCCTCCCCAAATCCTCTTCCACTATTCTACTGGTATATTTATTCATTTATCTGAAGTCCCTTTTGTTTCCCAATTTCTCCCTAGCTTCCACATATGAGAGAATTCGGAGGACTCTTCACTTTCTGAGACTGGCTAATCTCACTTACCATAATATTCTCTAGTTCCATACATTTTTCTGCAAATGGCATAATTTTGTTCATTATGGCTGAGTAAAATCCCAGTGTGTGTATCTACTACAGTTTCATAATCCATTTGTTCACTCTTATTGTTGCTCTATAGTCAGGACATTGATGCAAATATTTTGTGTGTATATTATTATTTTCTTTCTCATTCCTTTCTACTTTTCTAATATATCCCAAAGAAATAAGAAAGCCTAATACAAAGATTGAAGGTCCCTCTAAATCTGGAAAAACTACATACAACTGGGGCCAAATTTATCTATCCTTGTCAACCTGAAATTAAATCACACCTAGTTTTCAACAGGTTAATCAGAGAACATATGGAAGTGAGTTCTTTGTACTGGAAAATATATGCAGATCACACAACTTCCACAATTTCTTTAGCTATCATCAAAGTAATAACTTCCAGGAGGTTCTTTGCATCTGTGGTGACTACTTTGAAAAGCCATCAGGATAGATTATTCTGGCAGGAAGTAGAATATAAGGGGAATGGTATTCGATTTGGAGCTACAAAGACCTGGGTTTGAATTCTATCTCCTGATCACTGTGTAGTCTTAACCAAGTTACACAAACTCTAAGAAACTATTTTCCCCTTTTGTGAAATACCAGTAATATTTTCCCACATGGTTGCTGTGGGTAATACTTAATGGTATTTCTTTTATTTTTTTTTTACTTCCCAATTTATCTTAAGTCATGATCATTATTAATTATGGAATGATCTATGTGAATGCTTTAAAAGACAAGGTCCCAAATTTGATAATTTAATGACCTTAAGAAGAAAAACTTAGCAAAGCTGCAATAGTCAAAATAACATGTATTATTTGGAATCAAACTGACATCTGTGAATTCAGAACAGGAATTAATTTTCCTGAAGTTGTGTTTTCCAAATATAATCAAAAATTTTGAGTTGTGTTAAAAGGAGAAACAACGAATACAATACAATTCATCTTTTATCTTGATTTTTGCCCTACCCTTGTTAATTTTGGCAAGGAAAAAGAATTTCCACTGAAAAGGCATGATGGTCTGGAAACATAAATTAGGTCTCACATAAGGCTCATTAATGATGGGTTTTGCCAAGACTTTTTAATCAGTGTTTTCATCTATGTTCCCAGCTTTCTGAGGCCCCTTAAATGTCATGTTTGAGGTTCTAGGGCTAGACATTGACTCCATTGATACTTGAGCCAACACATAATTTTTATTTTAGCATTTCATACACCAAAACATTTTATAATAAATATTTGTTGCATGTCTAATGGGTATAATAAAGTCTAAAATTATCTGTAATCAAATATCAGTTGAATGGTTAGAAAATAAGAATTATCTTTGCAATCAGTATTTAATGAAAACAAACCAATAATTTCTTTTGATTTGAAATAAATATCTCTTTAGCATTTTAAGTTTATCTTGAGAATTTGTGGGATCATTATTAGACAGATGAATAATTCTTTTGGATACTTATAAAGAAATATTTATATGTAGTATCAAGGATTGGCAAACATCTATATATTAGGTTTATGGCATATATCAAACCATGTTTAAAGTATTTCCAATTCATAAAATCTAAAGCCATGTTGGCCAAGAATTTCATTGCTTAATTCCCTTCTCATATTTACATAAATGTAATACATATGTGTTTGATTCATTTAGAGTTAAATTATTCTAATGTTGCTTTTAAAGTTATTTATTTTGTTCTTAGGTAATGTCTTTTTCTTGGGGAGCTCAAAGCACTCTATAAATGTTAAAGGACATTTTCACAATGCCCTTATGAGGTAGATGGCAATGAGTTCAGTGAATTTCACTGATGGCATTTTTCAAGGGACCCAGAAAACATTAACACATGAAATTTCAGAGTCTTCTCATTGCTAGGTCATTACAGGAAAAGTGAAATATAATGAAGTAAGCACACTTAACTCTTGTTCTCTTTTGTATATAATTAAAATGATTTTCTAAACATAATGCAAAGTTGATTCAGGAAGTTTCCATGGTAGTAAGAGAACCTATTTTTCATTGTCTTCTCTCTTTGATTCATGATTCATTCATTCGTTCTTATTGCTGCTTTATGTTTATGACATTGATGTAAATATTTTGTGGGTTCATTATTTTCTTTCTCATTCCATTCTACTTTTCTAATATATTCTAAGGAAATAAGTGAGCCTAATACAAAGATTTCTTGTTGGCACAACCACTACTCTTTCTCCTCTCCCAATTTTTCACATATTAGGAAGTGACCGATAATAGCTCTCCTTTAAAAGTATCTCCCAGGCCTGGCGTGGTGGTGCACACTTGTAATCCCAGTACTTTGGGAGGCGGAGACCGGAGGATCTGGGTTCGTGGCCAGCCTCAGCTCTCGCTCTGTCTCCCTCTCTCTCTCTCTCTCTCTCTCTCTTTCTCTCTCTCTCTCCTTAGTGAGGCCCTCCACAACCTTGTGAGACCCGGTTTCAAAATAAAGCATAAAAAATAGTGCCGGGGGCGTAGCGCGGAGGTAGAACGCCCCCACGTTCAATCCCCGGTAACGCAAAATAAATAAATAAATAAATAAATGAATAAATAAATAAATAAATAAAAAATAAAAGTATCTCCCAGCCGGGCATGGTGGTGCATGCTTGTAATCCCAGTACTTGGGAGGCTGAGACAGGAGGATCGCAGGTTTGAGGACAGCCTCAGCAAGTAGTGAGATCTTCATCAACCTAGAGAGACCCTGTTTCAAACTAAACATAAAATAGGGGTGGGGTGTAACTTGGAGGTAGAATGCCCCTGGGCTCAATCCCCAGTACCACAAAAAAAAGTATCTTCCAGAATTAGAACTGTATTCTTTCTTATATAGTTTACAAAGAAAAACTAAGCTGAAGAGAATTTAATAACAAAGTCACTAACGTAATTTAAAATTCGTATTAGTGAGAATGACAAAAATATGAAGCCTTTTATACTTTTAGTATCTACTATCTACTAGGAATTTTTTAAGTATTTATGAATTACTCTAACGTCATTATACTACACAACATTCTAGACTCTCTAATGTACCTCCAGCATGAAAAGTTAACTGGATAATTAACATTTCTTGTACTTAACAGAATTCAATTGTTACTTCATTCTTAGTGTTAGAATAGTTTATAAGTTAACAAAATCTATAATTTTCACCTTAAAAGAAATAAATATTGGTTCTTAAATGATATATATATATACAAATATATGTTCTTTTTGAAAAAAACAGAATTTATAAGATTTCTATTTCGTAAATTTGACTTAAGGAATAAAAGAAAACCGAACCATATGTGTTACAGATGTGATGGCTAAGTAAAAAAAAGAGGATGGATGGTTACTGAACTAGTGCTCAGAAATGTTTCACACTTCACAGGAGAGAAGTATGACTCAAACAGCCATTCCTAAAATCCAAAGCTGTTGTTACATTGCAATAAAGGAATCATCACAAATAAAATAATGCTCTGGATTTAGTAGTAATATATGACACAAAACTAAACTTTTTCGGCCTCACCAATTAGATTTTAACAAATTGGCTGAGGATTATTGGAAGACATCCAATCATCTTGATAATCTATCTGCTGTGATGTTTGACTGTCTCAAATTATCCCTTGTCAGAACTTTGAAATTTATCCCATAATGATGATTTTTTTTTGTATCCTGTTGTGTAGCCCATGATCCTTAATTGCTACAAAAATATCTTTGACCAGATTTCTTTTATCTATAATTTTTTGGAGGCCTACATTATGTACATTTTTACATATAAAATAGGGGAGAACAAATACAAGAAAAAGTACTAATTGAACATGTAGGTCACCTAATTCTCATTAAATTTCCTATGAAATAACATTATTTTTGTTATAATGTCACTTTTTAAAAAATAAATGACAAAACTGAGGCTAAGTAACAACTACTCTCAAATCTTAGAAGTGCTAAATTTGCATTCAGATCCAAAATTATCCTACATTAGAATGTATGACATTAAATGCATATCACTGAGACCCAGTTTATCATTGCTGAATTTTCAAGTATAATATGCAAAAGAGAATAATAACTTTTATTTTTGCATTATTATTCAGTATAAAGAAATAATTAACTTTTTACTAGTTTTAAACAAATTATGTCAGGAAAAAGAGATGGTGAATTATAACATTAAACTAAGAAAGAATGAAAGCTTTTCCTGTGGAGATTTTACTTTGAAAAAAACACAAACAACAACAACAACAACAAAAATCTATTGTTTTCTGCTCCAGAAAATATAATTGGGCACACATCAAAATATCATCAAGGTTATTAGAAGCCACTGTTATGATGAAATAAGATAAAAACTAATTTTGCTAAATGGAATCAACAAGGTCTTTAAACACAATTATATTTAAGCCATAATAGGAGCACCGAGCTGTTTTACGAGGCAATAATCTGGTTCCCGGGTGGATAAACTATAAGGCTGAAGGCTGGTTAGAATTTTGCAGTAAGAGAACTGGATTATTGCCTCATAAAATCATCCAGCACTTTTCTCATTGTGATTATTCTACAAAGTCTTTGAGATTTCTCTTTTAAATAACTGTCACCACATAAGTAAGTACTTCTATGGCAAGAAAACTATGACAAAGAAAAGTGTTGGAGGTGGATTGTGCCTTTCATGATAATAATGTAAGACTAGTCATCGTAAGCCCCAAAGTAGTTTTCCATAATGCAATAAAATAGCCGTTCTTAATCTTCAAAATTTTTAATTTAAAAAATCGTGTTTTTATCTTTTTGTTGTTTTATTTTGGTTTTGGTCGGCAGTCTCCACAACTAGTTAACATAGTGGTCTTCTTTGGCTTTTATCTTGGGATCATCTTCAGAGAGAGAATGCGACATTCATAAAATTCCCATTAGAAAAGACTATACACTTGCAATTCTGTTTTCTGTTCAGAATATTGCCCTTATAGGAACTATATTAGTTAAGCCCCTTTTGTTCTTTTATTTTATTATTGTTCATCATTTTATATTCATCTTCAATTGCCATGTCTGCAAAATAAATCAGTGCACAAAGCCATGGCATAGAATTAAGAACAAAGGAATATATGTTATTCAAGTGAGCTCAATGGCTTTTACTGTATTTCACTGCTAAAGAGAATTTTCTATGTCTATTGATAGAAAAGTAGTATAAAACTATAGATCTATGACCAAGAAGAGCTTTTTGTAATGGAATATATATTTAACTAAAACTATTTCAAATATTTTTTAAATTTCCTCTTATGTTTTAGTTACATAAATTTGTAATTTTCTTTTTATTTTCTTGTTTTTTAACACAAAGCTAAACAACAGGATATAAATAGTTAATATTTATTGAAATCTAGATATGTCAAGAAATCATATGTGTGTGTGCTTAATGTATGTTCATTTAATCCTCAAACCAACAGTTTGAAGAGGTAATAATCCTTCTACTTCAGAATAGGTAGGATTTAACTCAAGCGATTTGATACCAGAATCTATTCCTTGAAATTGCAATGAAAAAAATTGACACATATTTGAAGAAAGAAATTTAGCCTCAAATATTGAGCTTTATTTCACACTTACAAAGAGGAGAGTAAATGAAAATAAAATGTATATGGGATTGAAAAGCAAAATAAAAATATCTAGAAGACTAAAAGTATCAAATGTGACAGGTATACAATATGAAAATATGCTATAAATGGAAAATAAAAGTAAAAACAGAATGATGTCCACACATTGATTACCAGATGATACAAAGCTGAACTGACTTACGGAATCATACACACATCATCCTTCCTCTGCTCAAGAATCTGCTATTGCTGTACTTATATAGAGATCAGGTCAAGGAACAGAATGAACTTGCATCACATAAGTGATCTGGAATATAAAATAAAAACGATATCTCAGAATCTAGAAAAAAATTTAGAGGTTGAAATTATGGGAGAAAATTTAGACAATGGAGCTCATTCCAAAAACTCCAAAGCTTGCTGAATCAGAATTACAGTAGGAAGGAAATAAATATTGAAGGAAAAGGAAAAGGAAAATATTGAATTTATATGGAAAACATTTTTAACTAAGAAAGACATGAAATTTAAGATTGAAATTATAAACTATAATTGAGGAAAACAAAAAGATTTTAATAGATATTGCATTCTATACATGATTACACTTTTCCCATATTATAAGTATATGAGGAAACCCTCAAACTTTATAAAGGCAAATATACCTATTGAGAAGCAAGGATGAAATTGTCATCATGTATATGACAGGCAAGATTAGATTCTAGAAAACAGTATGTAATTGTATCTCCAAAATTTGGGGGAAAATAATGTTAAACTTAGAAGTCCCTACTCAGCCAATTAGAGTTTAAATAGCCTAAATAAAAAAAAAGATATTTTCATACTTCAAGTGACAGAAAGTTCAACACAGAGAAGTCTTTCTGAAAAAATAACTCAAGATTCTACTGATAAACACACACATACAAGCACACATATATATGGCAATGGGTCAAATAAACTAATCAGTCATAATTAAATTTGATGACTAACATATTTCAGGGAGAGAAGGATATTATTTCTGATTTATGTTAAATATTGCTATCAAACAATAGTGAATTTCTAGCATCCCTAGAAAAAGAATAACGTAGAATTATAATCTAAAACACACACACATAAAGAATTAAAAGAAACAAAAACTACACAATTATAGTGAAAAATACATTTCTATAAAATATTTAATAAAATTCCCTAAATACAACAAAAACAAAATCAAATAATAAAAAAATGGGTTAAATTCTTAGAGAATGCCCAGACAAACAGAGAATCACAAACTGGGTTAAAAAAGGACTCTATTCATGCCAATTAATTTTAACCAGTTCCTAAAACAAATAACAAAGAAAGACTGATTATCAAAGCAAGGAACATTAAAAAGGACTAAAACGAATATTTTATGCTGTTTAAATTACAATCATACAGAAACCAAAAATTGTAAAAGTTTTCATTTGCTAACAGCAAATTCTAATGGTTTCCAATAACAAACATTGTCTCTTCTCTCCCAGGTCTGCAGGTTAGCTTAGACAACTCTGGTTCAAGTTAATTTTATATATGTATCTCATTCTAGAACCCGCAGTACCCTAGTATTGGCTCTAATGCCAAAAAAAAAAAACATGCAAATACATTTAAAGTCACTATTCCCATTACCCATCCTAATATTCCATTGCTCTGATACCAGGTCAAAGTCACATGTCACATACAGGGTTGGGAGGTTGCTCAGGGCTAGAGTGCTTGCCTAGTATATCTAGTATATACAAGGCCCTGGGTTCTATCACCAGCATAGCCAAAATAGTAGTAGTAGTAGTAGTAGTAATGGTAATGATAATAATAATAATAATAGTGCAGTGAAATGGCAAAGAGTGTGTATTCATATATCTAAACAAACAACGGTATGAAGAATTGGGGGAAAAATCCATCCTACCACAGTCTACCTTCTTTGTCTCAAGTATTCACTTAATTCTCACAAAATACATCTGCTTCTTCCTGATATAGAACAAAATTCTGTCCAATTATGATACCGGGCTCAAAATCCAAAACCTTATGATCTCGCTTCCTTATTAATCCAGAGAACTATGGACTGAAATAGATGAGTAACAAGCTCTCTATCTACTCAACATGCAATGATGGAAAAGGAACAGGTTAACAAAATTTAAAAACATTAAAAAAGAAGGAAAAATGGGAGGGACATAATAGTAACTGTTGCGTAATAATTCTGATAATTTGCTGGGCCAAATATTGCCAGCTCTTCCCACTAGGGCATAGGCCTACTTCTATTTTTTGGGTACAAGTCCCCGCTCTGAAGTTTTCTTTGCAACATCTTTTATCATCATCCTTTCCTGGTCACATTTGGAAAGGATAAGGGAAGAACATATTTTCCCTGGCAACAGAAGAGTTTTTTTTTTTTTTTTTTTTTTAGTCTGCTTTCTGCCTGGCCAAAGTTGGGGCCAGTTGTCTTTTTCAATCTTCACTAGTCAAAGTCTCTTTTTAATCCAGAATGGTAATAGAGTTCTGTCAAAATTTTATTTTAGTTTTTGAAAAAAAATTGACTCCAATCAACTTCATATGTCAAAATCTTATCCACAGTTCTTTTTGAGACACTTGTTCAAATGCAGCTCATAACAGCCAGCTCATGCTATCAATATTCTACTATGAAACCTCCTTGTCAAGCGCCACAAGTTCCTAAGGTTCATCTTCTGCCTTCCAGGTTATCAGAGGGGATAGATTTACCAGATCTGTCACCATCTTGTAACAAAGCTCAGCATTTCTCTATCCTCCTATCACAGTTTCATTACTGTCTGTCACTCTTACTCAAAGCCAATACTAGATATTTTTAGTATTTATTATGTTAGCAACCCAATTCTGGAAGTAGTTTCTGATTTAGTCATATAGCTGCCATGATAAAGCCACATAAAATAAAACCCCTCAGCACTGGGGGCTTTCAAGGATTATCTTTTATGTTTCTTGATAGTGGATCTGATACTCATCTAGGGCATGATATTCTCAGGCATACAGCAAATGTGGAAGATCTCAAGTTAAACTCTAGAAGAACTTTTACTTCCTCTATTTGTGTCCATCCTCTAATAAGTACAGAGCAAGAGCAAGGCACATGACCAAGGGTAGAGATTTCACTTACTAGACTTGGAGTAAGGACAAAGACCCATGACAAAGAGTAAAAATGTATAAACCTTTTGCAAGGAAGAGTGAAAAATTAGATTGAGAATATAAATTTTAGAAACAACTAGCAAATATACAATCATGGTAGAAGACTCTAAAAAACATCTGGTCAGGATAAAAAATATTAAATTGAATTTGAAATTAGAAGAATACTGAGACATTTTTAAATATAATGAACTTGATTTGTGTCATATAGCTAAGTGAGTACACAGATTTTTTTTCCAAACACAAATTCTAAAAATAAATTTAATTGTATTGCAGGGGAAATATCCTCAGTAAGTTCTAAAACTTATAAATAATAGAGGATACATTCTTTGGACAACATGAATGTAATCGATACTGAAAAAAAGGGAAAGCAAGCAAATAGACAATTGAATACATTTGGATACCAAAAAAAATAATGACCTAAACAACTAAGATAAAAGAAAAATGGAAATTATACTCTATTTAGAAATAACCAATGGTAAGAAGACATATCAAAACCCATCACTGAAACCAGAACATTTCTCAGAGGCAATTGTGTAATCATAAATGCATTGTTTTGAAACAAAAAAGACTGAAAAAAATCAAAATAAGCCTATAACTCAAGAAGCTATACTAATAATAGCTAAATTAACCCAAATAAAACAGGAAGAAGTAATTAATGAAGACACAAGGTAGATATTAAGGAAACAGGGAAGAAATGTAGACTCGATCAAAAATTTAAAGTTATATTATCTACTGTTTAATACATGAAGATTTGAAACATCCAAATTAAATAAAAATGTAATAGTTAAGTATGAATTAAATGTTCTTAGATGTATTAAACTTTCACTAAGACATAGAAAAAGAGCAGAGATTTCCAACCCATGCTTCAGAGATAGCAGGAAACCAATATTGACAATGTATCTAAAAATTATTACACACAAACATGATTGTTACAGATGGATCCCACACATAATTGTAGATAAGAGAATTAATATTAGAAAACTAAGTATAGTTGTAGTATACATAAAAAATAACATGACAAAGTACAATTTATCTCAGAACATAAAAAGATTGTCCAACATTAAAAGTTATTATTTGAAGTTTAAGTGTGTAATACGAATGACCATTTAAATAAATGTCAAAAAACTATTAATTAAAAACCACCACACTGGCCTTTTCCATATACACAGAAGTATACACACACACACACACACACACACACACACACACACAGTAATAATGGAAGAAAATTTATTTTACAACCCATTTGATAGAATAAATAAGATCAATTACTAAGAATAAAACATTACAAACATTCTCTTATAACTTCATGAACAAGACAGGCATGTCTCCCATCAAAGTTAATATAGAAAAAGTCATAAAACATGATTTCATTTAAAATAGAAACAAAAATATAAAATACATAGGATTTAATCCTATGAAAAGGTGTAAGACTAAATGAAGAAACTTTTAAAACCTGGATTAAAAAGGAAACATTTTAGGAAGTTTAGATACAATTTTAGGAAGATATCAGATTATCAAAATAGCATACTAATTCCGTTCAATCAAAATGAATCTCTAAAAGAATACTTTCTACATTTGACAAGCTGATGATAAAACTATCTGAGATATAAAGTGACAATAATACTAAGAGATTTCAGAAGAAGAAGAATGGAGAAAATTTTAGAAGAATAATGAAGAAAGTCTATATTAACATTAAATTTTGTTAATCCTGAATAGAATTGATTCAGATTCAGATTTTTAGATAGACTAGAATAAAATAGAGGAAAAAGTCCCTTTGAATTTATAAAAATGATAAAGCTGGCACTTTAAAAACCATTTCTTTCAGGGGTTTAACTTTCTGTGACAGTGATTATGCACTTGTGAAATATATACAAAATATACAGAAAATTTTCCTTAGGTATATTTTTGAGCTAAATATATAAAATTAAACTCAATACTTAACAGAAAATTAAATATATTTATAATTTTTAGTTTAGAAAGTCTTGAAGCAACATAAAAGAAAAAAATTTTAAATCTATAGATATAGCTATTGACAATTTTAGTTTTTATTAACAATTTTAATACTTCTAATCAAAAAAACTTATTTTTGTTGTAGAATAGGTAGTAGAATATAAATTCTTTCTCTCAATATATCATATATACTCCCTCTGAATGCTTGAGAAGTGGAGATATATATATATCTTCATATCATAAATATATGATACCCACTTCTCAAGCATTCAGAGAGAGACAAATTCAAGCATTTTTTTAATTTATTTATTTATTTTTTGGGGGTACCGGGGATTGAACCCAGAGGGGTTCTACCTCCGAACTACACCCCCAGCCCTATTTTTTTATACTTTATTTTGAAACCAGGTCTCACAAAGTTGTGGAGGGCCTCACTAAGTAGAGAGAGAGAGAGAGAGAGAGAGAGAGAGAGAGGGAGAGAGAAAGATAGAGAGCTGAGGCTGGCCGCGAACCTGGATCCTCCAGTCTCCACCTCCCAAAGTA
>PVJS01022122.1:6359-23273 GCA_004027185.1 Glis glis
GTCTGTACTCCAGGGTCTGAGGAAGGGGGGCTGGGTCTGGACTCCTGGGTCTGAGGGAGGAGGGATGGGGTCTGGACTCCAGGATCTGAGGGCGTGGACAGATGGGTCTCCTAGGTGTGGGGCTGGAATCCGATGCACTGAGGTACTCTGGAGAAGAGGGGCAGGGGCTGGAAGTCCTGGGTTTGGGGAAGATAATGGTTGTAATTCTCAATTTCTGACCCTCTCCCGATCCAGGGGACCGACAGAATTGGAACTCTGGACTCGCTGCAAGGCGGGGGCTGAGATCTGGCTCCTAGATCCTAAAGTGCGCCGAAAAGCCAGGATAGGACAAGACTGAGGTCAGCTCCTGAGGTGGAGAGAGGCCGGATTCGGGGGTTCGGGCAGCCCCTCTGTTTGCAGAGTGAAGGGCGCGACGTATGGAGGGGCGGTGGGGCTGGTGCTGGGTTGCTGGGTGTGGCCGGGGGGAATCAGCTCCGCGTGGAAACCCGAAGGGGCGTTTCCTCTCCCAGCCTGGGTCTGCGGCTGTGCATTCCAGAGCTCTGACCTCAGGCGGAGGCTGGCGGCCCTCTGGGGGGGGATCCGCCTCCTCTCCGCCGGATCCGCCTTGCCTTCCTTTCCGTTCCTGTGCTAATCCACCTTCCGCGAGGACTGAATGGACCCCGCCCCTCGCTCTTCCTCCTCCCTGCGTGGGGCGGGGCAGCACCCCGCCTCTTGGAACTACGGGGGTGCGGCAGGTCTCGACTTCTGCTAACGGGTCTCGGCGGGGCGTGGGCAGTTGCAGGTTTCCGACTCGGTGTGGCCCCTCCCAGGTGCCCAGGAGGCCAGCCCTTGCCGGGGGACCTGTGTTCAGGAAAGCGTGGCTACTGATCCAAGCTCGGTTCGAACACTGCTAGCGGTTTCTGGCCTGGAGCCGGGTGATGATGGGGGGATGGGTTCTTCAAGGTAAACCCAAGAGTCTAAGGTTCCAGCTCATCTCCTTTCTCTCCTCTCTTTATGGTACTGGGGATTGAACCCAGAGGCATTCTACCTCCGAGATACAGCCCTTTTTACTTTCTGTTTTGAAACAAGGTCTCACTAAGTTGTTAAGGCTGGTCCCGAACCTTGCGATCATCCAGTCTCAGTCTCCCGAGTATTGGGGTTACAGGCGTGCGCCATCACCCCCTCCTCCACTTTAATCTTCGAGACCCTCTGGCTGTCCAGGCTCCCAGCCCATCCTTATAGGGACTCCGAACTCATTCTTTCTGGACTCAGAAATTCGAGCTTCCAGCCCTCTGCTAGGACCTGGGATTTCGGGCACCCCCACCTATCCAGAACAGGGACCTGCAGTGCCCTGGCAGGCGAGTGGCAGGGGTCCCCTCACCACCTCCGGATCCCAGCTACATTCAAGATGGCTTGGCCTACTCGAGGCCCTTATAAGGCGTGGAGACTTCGGGCCAGGCTGGGCCTCCCGCCCCCGCAGCCACCGGCCCAGGGCCTCCCGCCGCTGGCTGCGCGGCCTTCCCGGGCCCTTTCCGGGCCGGACAGGGTTAAGATCACACACTCTCCTCGCTGGCCACCAGGTTTCCTCACCAGGCTCTCTCACCGGTTTCCCTTCACTCCCTCCCCCGCAGTTAGTGCTAGGGGAGGAAGAGGCGGCGCCTCCCTGGGGTCACCTCCCGGACCCTTCGGGGCTTGGCGGTAAGACCCAGTCCCGGCAGGGAGGCGCGCCCAGGCTGCGGGGGCCTAGGCGCCAAGACTCGTCCCGGCAGGGAGGCACACCCAGGCTGCGGAGCCTCTTGGCAGGGGCTGGCCTCCTGGGTCGGGGGGGGGGGGCGGGGGAGAAGCCCAGTCTGAGCAGACGCTGAGGGCCTCTCTCTGCTTCAGGTGCTCTGACCAGCCTTTTCCAGGTGTGCAACTCAATCCATCTCCACAGCCGGATCTTCCTCCGTGGGTTCCTTAACTAAGACAGCAGGTGGGTGTGCTGAGGGCCCAGATCCCTGGGTCTGAGGGAGGAGGGCATGGGCCTGGACTCCTGGGTCTGAAGGAGGGCTGAGGTCTAGGCTCCTGGGTCTGAGGGAGGAGGGCTGGGGCCTGGACCCCTGGGTCTGATGGCAGAAGGACCTGGAGCTTGGGTTCCAAGGAAAGGGTCGGAGACACTCCTAAGGAACTAGTGTCCTGCGTCCTCTGGGAGCCCTTTGGGACCAAGCACTGGGGAGGGTAAAGTCTGTGCTATTGCCCTGTAAGGAGGAAGTTTTATTTCCCAGTGGCTAGGAGCCATCACCTGATATTTTTAGTGGTGTCAGTTGAGAGATTTTGCATCCTGAGGAAGGGTCTGGGCATCTGGTCCCAATTCCGGAGCTTCTTTAGGACAAGGAGGTGGAAGGTGTAGGATTTGGAAGTGGGGACAAAGGAATTAGTCTCCCGAATGTGGAGCATGTGGTTCAGTGCACGCCGAGGGCTGAGGTCTGAGTAATTGGCCTGGGGAGTGGATGGGACACTGGACATTTGAGACTGTGGGGAGCTGAGTTTCCCAGAACTTGGGGAACCAGCTGGCTGAGTTTCTGGGGGGTGGACTCAGCATGGAGGAGGGTAGAGGGAGGAAGAAACAGCTGTCTTTGTTTGCAGTACTCTAGACCTAAGTTTGGGCTGGGGTATAGATTCTTGACCTCTGAAGTAGGGTGGACAGAGGAGGGTAACTGAGGTTTGGAGCCCATTCCAGAAGAGAGGGTAGAAAGAAGGAAGGCTTGGTCATTTAGGAGCTGGGAGTTCTATGAGAGGATCTAGGAGGGAGGTTGGGAGTTCTGATCAGATGTGAGAACATAAAGCATTTGGAAATTGGATGTGTTGAGGCTGGAAATGTCTGGCTTGCTGTTAGGTGAAAGAAGGAAGTTTATTTACTGGGGCTGGGTTGCAGAGCCCTAGGTCTCTAAACAGAGGAGGAAGTTGTCAGGGGATTTTAAAGCCTGCAAAAGACTGGCCTCAGCGGGGCGTGGTGGCACATGCCTGCAATCCTAGTACTTGGGAGGCTGAGACAGGAGGATCACTGGTTCAAGGACAGTCTCAGCAAGCAGTGATACTCTCATCAACCTAGCGAGATCCTGTTAAAAAATAAAAATAAAATAGAGCTGGGGGTGTAGCTCGGAGGTAGAATGCCCCTGGGCTCAATCCCCAGTGCCACACACACACTAAAAAAGACTGGCCTCTTGTGTTGACAGGTGGGTGGGGCTGGGAGGACAGAGGGAGGGAGGGAAGATGTTTAGACCACAGTCTTTATTTATTTATTTACTTATTTATTATTTATTTATTTAGGTACTAGGGATTGAACCCAGGGGTATTCTACCTCCAAGCCACACCCCCAGCCTTATTTATTTATTTATTTATTTATTTTATTTATTTATTTTTTTTTTTGCAGTACCGGGGATCGAACCCGGGGGCGTTCTACCCCTGAGCTACGCCCCCAGCCCTATTTTTTATTCTTTATTTTGAAACAGGGTCTCACTAAGTTGCGGAGGGCCTCACTAAGTAGCTGAGGCTGGCCACAAACCTGGATCCTCTGGTCTCAGCCTCCCAAATACTGGGATTACAAGCGTGCGCCACCACGCCCGGCTTTATTTATTTATTTATTATTTATTTACTTACTTATTTTGTGGTACTGGGGATTGAATCCAGGTGTGTTCCACCTCCAAGCTATAACCCCAGCCGTATTTTATTTTTAGTCCTAAACAAGTTGCTGTTTCAAAATAAGTTGCTGAAGGCCTTGATAAATTGCTGAGGCTGGCTGCGAACCTGTAATCCTCTTTTCTCAGCCTCCCAAATACTAGGATTACAGGTGTGCGACACCACTGTTAGCTAGACTGAAGTCTTAAATGGCTGGGTTGCCTAGGGGAACAAAAGAAGGGAGGATAGCTTTGGATGTCTGGAGTGGGGAGGAAGAGAAAGATAGGGGCTTAGAATTCTGGATTCTGACATGAGCCTGGAACTGGGATGACCAAGTTGGCCCTATATACCTGGAACTGTCCTTGTTTGCAAAATGAAAGCCCCAAGTCCTGGGAATTCCCTATCTAGAGCCCAGAGTAATTTGTTGCAGGAGAGGGGAGGGTGGGGTGCCTGGATCCCTGTGTCTGGGACTTCATCGAGACACTATCTTTCTGCCTTTCCCAGCCATGCCGGTGACAGTGACCCGCACAACCATCACGACCACATCAACATCCTCAGGCCTGGGGTCCCCAGTGATCGTGGGGTCTCCTCGGGCACTGACCCAGCCCCTGGGCCTCCTGCGCCTGCTGCAGCTGCTGTCCACCTGTGTGGCCTTTTCGCTGGTGGCCAGCGTGGGCGCCTGGACAGGGCCCATGGGTAACTGGTCCATGTTCACCTGGTGCTTCTGCTTCTCGGTGACCCTCATCATCCTCATTGTGGAGTTAGGCGGCCTCCAGGCCCGCTTCCCCTTGTCTTGGCGTAACTTCCCCATCACCTATGCCTGCTATGCTGCCCTCTTCTGCCTGTCGTCCTCCATCATCTACCCTACCACGTACGTGCAGTTCTTGTCTCATGGGCGTTCCCGGGACCACGCCATCGCTGCCACCACCTTCTCCTGCGTCGCATGTGTGGCATATGCCACTGAAGTGGCCTGGACCCGGGCCAGGCCCGGCGAGATCACCGGCTACATGGCTACCGTGCCAGGGCTGCTCAAGGTGCTGGAGACCTTCATAGCTTGCATCATCTTCGCCTTCATCAGCAACCCCCAAGTGTACCAGCACCGTGCAGCCCTGGAGTGGTGTGTGGCAGTGTACGCCATCTGCTTTATCCTGGCAGCCGTGGCCATCCTGCTGAACCTGGGAGATTGCACCAACATGCTGCCCATCCCCTTCCCCAGCTTCCTGTCAGGACTGGCCTTGCTCTCTGTCATCTTCTACGCCACCGCACTTGTTCTCTGGCCCCTGTATCAGTTTGATGAGAGGTATGGCGGCCAGCCCCAGCGGGGAAGAGATCCAGGCTGCACCGACAGACACCCCCACTCCGTGTGTGGATGGGACCGCCGACTGGCTGTGGCCATCTTGACCGCCATCAACCTGCTGGCATATGTGGCTGACCTGGTGTACTCCGCCCGCCTGGTGTTTGTCAAGGTCTAAGACTCACAAGGGGCTCCCAGATCCCAGATCTTGCTTTCCAACCTCTTCACTCTTCTTGCCCAGGTTTTTAATAGAGTCCTTATTTCTCTCCCTTTCCTCAGATTCCCATTTTGTATTTTCTTTCTGATTCATCACACACTCCTTGTGGCTTCTTTGTTCTCCCTTTATCTCTTTGCTGTTTCCTTTCCTTCCTGTTTTATTTGGTTACCCACATCCTGTTTTGCCCCTGAGCTGTCCCCAACCCCTCTTCTTTTTTACCTTTTCAACTCCAGTTTTCCTGTTGGTCTTCTCCTCTGCCAGATTCCTGATCACATTTTCCTATTTCTTTGGGAGCCCTGACTTCATCTTCCACCCAACCCACCTCCAAAGGTGCTCAGCCTCACACACCCCATACCCCTCTCTGCAGCTGTTCATGCCATGGGCCCCCCAAGGGTCCTCATTGCCAAAGCATGCCTGCCTGCCCTAGCTGTGCCTTAGTTGATGTGTATTTGTGTGTGTTGGGGAGTAGGGTGGGGGGTGGGTAACTAGGCATCGGCCCCCTTTTCTCCCAATGGAGGAGTGTGTACAGTGCACCTCCCCTTTAAATTAAATTTCTGGAGGTCAATAATTCCCGGTGGGTGGGAGGCTTTAAGCACTTAGGAAGCACCCTTTAAGTCTCTAGGCCCCACCTGGCACTCAGTCTTGCTGAGATGAGCTCCAGAACTTTTGCCAGGCTTACTAAAAACCCATTGCCCAGAGGTCATCTTAAGGAAAGCAAGAGCTGTGGGTGTCTTCCATCATAACTATGCTCTGTGCTATCACAAAAAGGAATCAGGCAAAGAACCACATGATCTTGAAGATGACTGTCTGAAGTATTTGTAAGGGGTAGCGACGTGGCCCTCCAGCCTCAGTGTTAAAAATAGTGTGTTCTAAAGCCGGGCGTGGTGGCACACGCTTGTAATCCCAGTACTTTGGAGGCTGAGACAGGAGGATCCAGGTTCGCAGCCAGCCTCAGCTACCTAGTGAGACCCTCTGCAACTTAGTGAGACCCAGTTTCAAAATAAAGAATGAAAAACAGGGCTGGGGGTGTAGCCCGGAGGTAGAATGCCCCTGAGTTCAATCCTCAGTACCACCAAATAATAATAATAATAATAATAATAATAATAATATGATGTGTTCTAGCTGGGGCATGGTGACCCACACCTGTAATCCCAGTACTTGGGAGGCTGAGACAGGAGGATCACAGGTTTGCAGCCAGCCTCAGAAACCTTATGAGGCCCTCTGCAACTAAATGAGACCCTGTTTCAAAATAAAATAAGTCTGAGGGTGTAGCTCAGAGGTAGAATGCCTCTAGGTTTAATCTCTAGTACCAAAAAAAAAAAAAGTGTTCTGTTTTGGCCATGATGAGAAGAAAATGGCCACTGCCAGCCTTAAAGGCAATATTGGCCTGTTTTTTTTTTTCCTTTTTCCTGGTCATAAGGACAGAAATTACTGAGTGGCCCTGTTCTTCCAGAGAGACATTAAAACCGGGCATGGTGGCACACACCTATAATCCCAGTATGGGAGACTGAGATAGGGAGGATCACAGGTTTGAGGCCAGCCTCAGGAACTTAGCAAGACCCTGTTTCAAAATAAAATAGAGTTAGGGGTGTAGCTTGGAGGTGAATGCCCCTGGGTTCAATCCCCAGTACCAAAAAGAAGAAGAAGAAGTAGAAAAGAAGAAGAAGAAGAAAGAAGAAAGAAAAGAAGAAGAAGAAGAAGAAGGAGGAGGAGGAGGAGGAGGAGGAGGAGGAGAAGAAAAAAGAGGGATGTTTCTCTTTAGTTTTTGTTTTTGGGTGGGTGAGTGGGGAAATGGGGATCGCTGCAGACCTAGCCAGAGGGACATTGCTTGAGTGTGTGGTGCACATACCTGTGTGTTTTTGTGTGCTAGATGCTTCTTGCTGCTGCTTCCTGCTTCTCTGGGACTCACATGCATAACATGATATATAAATGTATAAATATATTTTATTGTTTTTAATTCCCTGGAGCACTCGGTTCCAATAGCTCCTACTGTCAGTCATAGAAGCCTTGTCCCTCCTCCCATTGCCACATTCATAATGTTCTTTTTTTTAAAATCTCGATATAAAGATAAAAGGAGGACTGTGCTTTCTTTATTATTGGGAGAAGGCTCCAGGAGAGTGGTGAGGCCCAGATTCCTCAATCTGGTGGGAAAAGGGAGTTGGAGCCGAGACAATCCTTGGCCTTGTCAGAAAACACTAGCAGAAGCCGGGGGTGGTGGCACATGCTTGTAATCCTAGTACTTGGGAGAATGAGACAGGAGGATCACAGGTTCGAGGCCAGCCTCAACAACTTAGTGAGGCCCTGTTTCAAAATGAAATAAGACTAGGGATGTAGCTCAGAGGCAGAATGCCCCTGGGGTCAATCACCAGTACTTGGGAGGCTGAGACAGGAGGATTGCAGGTTCAAGGCCAGCTTCAGCAACTTAGCACACATGCCTGTAATCCCAGTATTTGGGAGGCTGAGACAGGAGGATTGCAGGTTTGAGAATAGCCTCAGTAATTACTGAGATGCTCTTCAACTTAGTGAGACCCTGTTTCAAAATAAAAATTAAAAAATAAACTAAGCCGGGCGTGGTGGCGCATGCCTGTAATCCTAGTACTTGGGAGGCTGAGACAGGAGGATTGCAGGTTTGAGGACAGTCTCAGCAAGTAGTGAGACTCTCATCAACCTAGTGAGACCGTGTTTCAAAATAAAAATAAAATTGGTCTGGGGGTGTAGCTCAGAGGCATAATGCTCCTGGGTTCAATCCTCAGTGCCACAAAAAAATAAATTAGGGCTGGGGGTGTAGCTTGGAGGTAGAATGCCCCTGGGTTCAACCCCCAGTTCTGCAAAAAAAAAAAAATTACCTCATCTCGCCAGGAGGGCTGGTGGGATAGAAATGAACAAGATTTCTCCCTCCTTGGAGTCCCATGGAAATAACAATGTCCAAATTTGAGTGCTGTATCTTTCCTCCAAAACCAACTCTTCCTCACAAGTTCCCCATTTCAGTCATGAACTTTGAAGGTTGAGAATCCAAACACTTGTTCTAACCTTCTCCCCCATCCTGTCAGTCAGTTGCTCATCAAACACGCTAGGCGTGGTTGAGCCCGCTTGTAGTCCCAGTACTTGGAAGGGTGAGACAGTAGGGTCACAGGTTTGCAGCCAGCCTCAACTCAGCAAGACCCTGTTTCAAAATAAAATAGGGAACCAGAGCTGGGCATGGTGGCGCATGCTTGTAATCCCAGTACTTGGGAGGCTGAGACAGGAGGATCGAAGGTTCAAAGCCAGCCTCGACAACTTAGCGAGGCTCTCAGCAACCTAGTGAGACCCTGTTTCCAAATAAAAAAATAAAATCTGGCAGGGGGCATAGTGTGGAGGTAGAATGCCTCTGGGCTCAATCCCCAGTACCAAATAAATAATGAATAAATAAATAAATAAATAAATAAATAAATAAATAGGGAGCCGGGCGTGGTAGTGCATGCTTATAATCTCAGTACTTGGGATGCTGAGACAGGAGGATTGCAGGTTCGTGGCCAGCCTCAACTCAGCGAGACCCTGTTTCAAAATAAATTAGGGAGCCAGGAGTGGTGGCTTGTAATCTCTGTACTTGGGAGGCTGAGACAGGAGAATCACAGGTTCACAGCCAGCCTCAGCTACTTAGGCCCTCCACAACTTAGTGAGATCCTGTTTCCAAATAAAGAATAAAAAATAGAGCTAGGGATGTAGCTCAGAGGTAGAATGCCCCTGGGTTCAATCCCCAGTACTAAAAAAAAAAAAAAAAAATGCCCCTGGGTTCCATCTCCAGTATCACCAAAACAAACAAACAAACAAACAAAAAATCCCACCATCTATTCTTTCTCCTAATTACCATGTGTGTGTGTGTGTGTGTGTGTGTGTGTGTGTGTGTGTGTTAGTTAGTGGGGATGGAACCCAGGGCCCTTCTACCTCTGGGCTACACCCCCATACCTATTTTATTTTATTTTTTATTTGGAAAAAGGGTCTCACTAAGTTGCAGAAGGCCTCATTAAATTGCTGAGGCTGGCTGCAAACCTGCGATCCTCCTGTCTCAGCCTCCCAAGTATTGGGATTACAAGCATGAGCCATCATGCCCAGCCTAATTACCATTTATTTCTGCCCCCTTCTCTAGGCTCCTGGCTCAGCTCCAGTTCCATTTCATTTCTCCTGAGCTACTGTCCCAGCCTCCTCCTTGACCAGAGGGATTAACTTTTAGCCAGCCCTGAATCCAGAGGAATTTTTCCCAACATCCATATCTGATATTGCCCTCTCCTGCTGAAATCCTTCTACATCCTACTACACATTGCCTATAAGGACTATCAAAACCACTCAGTTTGCCGGGCGTGGTGGCGCACGCTTGTAATCCCAGTACTTGGGAGGCTGAGACCGGAGGATCAGGGTTCGCGGCCAGCCTCAGCTACTGAGTGAGGCCCTCCGCAACTTAGTGAGACCCTGTTTCAAAATAAAGAATAAAAATAGGGCTGGGGGTGTAGCTTGGAGGTAGAATGCCCCTGGGTTCAATTCCCAGTACCGCAAAAAAACAAAAAACAAAAAACTTTCAGTTTGGCATTCAAGGCCTTCAGGATCTGAGCCTGCCTACATTCCTGCCATCAGCTCTATGCACCCTGACTACACCTGGTCAATAGAAGACCTTGAAGATCATGTGAATTGCTCCTGCGGTGAATCTCTGTCCCACGGAATGTCCGAATATCTGGGAAAACTTCAGGATCACGTAATCCCCTTTCTGCACCTACACCCCCCTTACACCACACACACACACACACACACACACACACACACACACACACAACACACACACACACACATTGGTAAGACCTACTGCAAAGTCAGGAAGGAGAGGGGGGAGGGCCAGGGGACACACACTCTTTTTGGTTGAGGAAATGCCTTTTCGCCTCTTCAGTGTCCGCCCTGAGTCCGATTTACACCAATCCGTATTCTCTGAGGGAGTGTCGCCCACCCTTCCCCCTGCCTCACCGCGTGCTGGACGGCTTCAGAAAGAAGAGCCATCACCCCTGGGGACGAAGCTGTAACTTAGAAAAGGGCCCGAGACAGCCGACTTGAACGAGGTGGGGCTCCTATGCCAGGCCTCGGGGCCACGTCGCCCGAAGTCTTCCCCGGGCCCGACAGACGCCTGGATGTGGCTGGCAGCTCGTGCACCTTGGTTTAGGGAAGGAGTGTGTAAGGGCGTTACCCTTCCTCCCCGCTGGAAAAGCCCCACAGCAGACGCGACTCGCGAGCAGCCCCGGGCCCCGAAGCCCCGCCCACCGCGCGTGGCACGACGGGAGAGGAAGTTCCCGGCCGCGTTGGAGCACGGCTGGCGAGCGGCCCGGACTGCATGTCCCAGGGTGCACCGCGCCCACAGCCCGGGGCGGGCCGCAGTTGTCATGGCAACGGAGCGGCCAACAGGAGCAAGGACCCTAAAGCGCGTGAGAGGGGGCGTGTCCCCAAGTCGGGGACCCCGCCCAACAGAGGCGAGCGACAAGGGGTGCACAGATTCTCAGAGACCGGGGAAGGGACCCCCGAGACGGAGAGCCCCAGGGAGACACGGGGGGGTGCTGTCCCTAGAGACAGATTCCCTGGGAGAGACAAGGAGTGACACCCCCAGAGACATTCCCAGGGAGACACAGGCGAGAGATCACCGTGACGGAGAGTCACAGGGAGGGAGTCCCAGGGAGACACTAGAGAGCGACCACCCCCAGACCGAAAGTCCCAGGGAGATACGGGGGGAGGAGCAACCCCCAAAGACGGGAGAGTCCCAGGGAGAAACCGACCCCCAGAGACAGATTCTTAGGGAGACACAGGGGTCGCGAACCCCAGAGACAGAGATTTTTAGGAGACATGGGGGAACAACCCCCAGAGATGGGGAGCCCCAGGAAGACACGGGGGTGGGAGGGGTGAGGCCAGGGTAGCAAATCCCAGAGGCAGAGATTCTTAGACACCAGGGTGCAAGTCCCAGAGACAGATTCCCAGGGAGATTGGGGGAGAGTGACCCCCCCCCCAGACTGAGAGTCCCAGGGAGATGAGGGGGGAGAGAGAAAAGTGACCTCCGGAGACTCAGAGTCCCAGGGAGAGGGAAGGGAGCAACCCTTAGAGATGGAGATTCCCAAGAAGTAGGGGTGTAGAGTCCCCAGAGATGAAGATTTCCAGGGAGACATGGAGGGTAGAGACCCCAAGGGACAGATTTGCTGGGAGACACTGAAGTGGGGAGAGACCTCCAGAGATGGAGATTCTCAGGGAGACAAGAGGGTAGAGAAACCCAGAGACAGATTCCCAGAAAGCGACCCTTAGAGATGGAGATTCCCAGAGATCCACTAGGGTTGGGGGAGGGGACTCCCAGAAATAGAGTCACAAGGAGACACGGGGGGGGGAGAGACTCTCAGAGACAGAGATGGACACAGAGCCAGAGAGACAAATAGAGCGTGGATCAGAGAGAAAGGGACAAAGAGAGGACTGGGGAGAGACTGAATCGCAGAGACACTGGGAGGAAGAGACAGATGTAAATATTCAGAGATGCCCCCTAGCGACAGAGAGAGAGAGAGAGAGAGAGAGAGAGAGAGAGAGTCGCAGACTGGCACAGAGAAACATATTGAACTGGAGAGACAGAGGCAAGCGAAAGAAAAAGAGAAACAGAGACAAAAGCATGCATAGACAAGGATGAATGTGCGAGAGAGACAAAGGCAGAGGTTGATCCTCAGAATGAAAGATGCAGAGAGAGGGAGACAGAGACCCACAGAGTCACCAGCAGAGAGTGAAACAGACAAAGACAGAGAAAAGGAGAGACTCAGGGAGACAGGCGGAGGAATTTCTGAGACATACAGAGAGAGACAGAGGGAGACTGATTCACAATGAGACAGACAGCAAAAAAGATACAAGACCCAAAGGACAGTGACACCAAGACCCAGAGAGGGTGACAGATATAGATGGAGATACACAGTAAAGGAAATAGAGAAATAGAAAGACATTCTCTGAGACAGGGAAAGGAAAACGAAAGAGAGAGAGAGAGAGAGAGAGAGAGAGAGAGAGAGATCTAGGAATAGGAGAGGAACAGAGTTCAAGAGAAAAAGACACTCCCAGAGGAAGACAAATCAATAAAAATTCAGAGGCTCGGAAAGAAAGACCAGTTGTATCTCTGCGACTGCCACCCTGTTCACCATTGGATCCTCAGTACTGAGCAGAAAGTTTGTTGATTGAGGTAGAGTGACAGGGTCAAAGACCCAGAAATTTCAGCAGAGACGCAGGGGGCTAAACAGAACCCACCCCGGCAACTCAGTGGGGGAGGGCACGGGGGCAGGGCTGGATGACAGATGGGGGGACAAGGCTCGGAGGATGCCCCCTCCCTGCAGCCAACCTCCGGAGTGGGTGTGTGCACGTGTGAGAGAGAGGGAGGGCATTTGTCCCACGTCTCTGGGAGGGGGGCGCCTTTAAGCCAAAACCCCGCCCCTCGGTCTCCATGGCAACGCCTCCCCCCACCCGGGCTCCCACATTTGAGCAGGTGCGGAGCCCGAGCTCCCGCCGCCGCCGCCAGTGCCTCGGGCTCCTCGGCGCCCCTGCCCTGCTCTGCGGCACCCGCCCTCTCCCCCTGGTGGAGCCGGCCGGGGTGCCGCATCCTGCCCCGCGCTGCGCACCTGGAGGTGTCTCGCCACGGTCCTCCCCACCTCGGAGTCAGTCTCCCGGGTCCCGGCTCCTCTCGGTCCACCTGTTTCCCCAGAAAGGCAGGATCCCGGTCCCTGCTGCATTCTTGGGGTCATGGCGGGTCTGGGCCCCGGCGGAGGCGATTCAGAGGGGGGACCCCGGCCCCTGTTTTGCAGAAAGGGGGCTCTGAGGCAGAAGGTGGTCCACGAAGTCAAGAGCCACAAGTTCACCGCTCGCTTCTTCAAGCAGCCCACCTTCTGCAGCCACTGCACCGACTTCATCTGGTGAGGGAAGAGGCTGGGGCGGAGGGCGGAGGGCGGAGGGCCAAGGGCCGGGGCGCAGACTCCAGTCACAGACCCCCAGGGATGAGCAGAGAGGGGGTGCAGCCTGACTCCTGGAACCTAGGATGGTGGGGGGCGGGGGGCTGTACTTCTTGGTCTGGCGGAGGAGGGGCTGGGGGCTGGACACTAGGGTCGGGGGAGGAGGGGCTAGGGGCCAGAATTCCAGGGTTCTAGAAAGCGGAGGCGCGGCTGGGGCTCAAACACCTGGGCCCTGAGCCGAGGGTGTGAGGCCACAGCCCCCAGACCTCCAGTGGCCGGCAGAGGCGGGAGGGCCTAGGTCCTCCTTTCGGCACTGACCTTGGGTCCTTGACTCTTCAGGGGTATTGGAAAACAGGGCCTGCAGTGTCAAGGTAAGAGCAGGGACCCGGACTTCTGGGACCCCCGGAGGGTGGAGGCTGGGGCCCCACAGCTAGGCTGCTGACACACGTGTTCTCCGGTCCCCAGAGAAGCGCGGGGGAGCCCGGGGCGGGGGGTGTGGCAGAGACAGCCTGTGGTGGGGTGGGAGCTCTGATGGCTGGGCCACCGCGGAGGTGGTGCTGGGGCCCCTCCCTCGGCCGGCTCCAGGTGGGGACAGATATTTGGAGAACCTGTTACCATGGGAACAGGGAGATTTGGAAAAGGGGAGCTGAATGGGGGGAAGGGGCTGGAGATGTAAAGTCAGAGCCCCCCCCCCAGGCTGCCATCACCATGACAACACCATCAGTCCTAGGCAGGGGCAGGCCGGGTGGGGTCACCCATGGCGGGTGGGGACCGTGAGGGCCGGCAGTTCTGGGGGGCGGAAAAGGGGGCGAGTCCTAAAGCACCAGCTGCCGCTGCTGGGAACAGAGTGAGTCAGGGTAGGGGCGGGCCGGAGCAGCGCCCCCAGACTCACTTCTGCCCAAGTTGTTGCGCTCTCTGTGGTGTCGGAGGATATTTCTGTTTTCTCTCTTCAAATCTGTGCCTCTCTCCTGGATTTCTCATCTCTATTTGTGGGCCTGGGTCTGTTTGTCCACAGGATCCTATTTTCTTTCTCCCTGTCCATCTGTGTGTGTACATCGGGGTCTCTGTACTCCATGTCTGTCTGATTCTCTACATCTCTGAGACCATCTCTTGGATTTCTGTGTCCTGTGCGCACTGGGGTTCTGTCTACTTCAGGGGTCTCTCGTCTGATTTTTCTCTCCATTGGACTGTCTTTGTTGGGATCCCCTCTCTATTTTCCTCTCTGGCCAAATCCTTCCCTTTCCAATTCTGCACCTATGGGGGGGGGCTCTCTGGACTTATCCCCATCTCTCCCTGCCTCTGTATCTCTGTGCTTTTCACCTTCAGTCTGCAGCTTTGTGGTTCACCGGCGATGCCACGAATTTGTGACCTTCGAGTGTCCAGGCGCTGGGAAGGGCCCCCAGACGGACGTGAGTGCCCGGACACCTGGTTCTTCCTCCTCAAGCCGCGCCCCGCCCTCACCCCCTCGGCGTCCGTCCCAATTTCTCCAGCTATTTTTATGGCTGGGAGGGGAGGGGGACTGGAGAGATAGGGGAGCTAGTCTGGCCCAGATTCCTTGCCCTTGGCCTGGAAAGGGGAAATGCAAGGGGGCCTGGGATAGGCTGGGGACACAGGTGGGGGAAAGAGAGGAGGCAGGGGTGAGGGGACCAAAGTCTAATACTGGAGGGGGTAAGCTGCAATCCAGGTGTGAGGGGATTTGAGAAAATTGAGGCCTGAGGGATAGAGAAGGACAGATCAATGCAGGCACCAGGTTCCTGAGATAAGACAGAGAGATGCTCAGAAAGAGGAACAGAGATGCAGAAAAAGAGAGAGACCCAGGAGGAAAGATTGATGCAGAGGCAGAAAAAGAAACAGAACAGAGAAAGCAACAGAGTGGACAAGAGGGGGTCTGGAGGCACTGAGAGAGACAGGCAGAGAATCAGAGAGACAGAAGTGCAGATACCCGAGAGAGAGGCTAAAATAGGAAATGGTGGATACTGGAGATCCAGAGAAAGGGAGGCCTAGAGAGACCCTGCAGTGCACATCACACACGTGTGCATGTACAGATCTCCCTGGCAGCCACACAAGTGCACACACTCAGATCTACACAGCCGCTCCACCCCATCCCTGCCCACATCAGGGGCTGACGAAAATAGCCAACTCTGGGCATCCATTCCTGTTCCCTCCTTCACTTCTTTCCCAGCCTCAGTTTCCTCCCCTATAAAAGGAGCTGATGATCTATCTCTGCCCAGTAGAACTGTCCACAGTGATAGGAATGGTCTCTGAAGACACTACCCGATAGGTGGCCATCAGCCACATGCAGCTATGAGCACATGACGTGGGGCTACTTTGACCGGGGAACAGAATTCAAATTTTTTTATTCAACTTGATTTAAAGACCCACATGTGTTTAGTGGCTTCTGAATGTGATGGCACAAATGTAGATATCGCCAGGCTTGTGTTGACAATTCACTGAAGTCTGGTGGGTTATGACTTTCATCCAAGCAAGGCATGGTGGTGCATGCCTATAATCCCAATATTTGGGAGGCTGAGACAGGAGGATCAGAGGTTTGAGGTCAGCCTTGGAAATTTAGCAAGACTCTCAGCAACTTAGCAAGACCCTGTTTCAAAATAAAAAATAAAAATAAAGCTGGGTATGGTGGCACACACCTGTAACCTCAGTACTTGGAAGGCTGAGACAGGAGGAGCACAGGTTTGAAGCCAGCCTCAGCAACTTAGTGCTTCCAAATAAAAAATAAAATAGGGCTGGGGATTGTAGCTCAGCAGTAGAATGCCCCTGGATTCAATCCCCAGCACAGCAAATAAATAAATAAATAAATAAATAAATAAATAAATAAGGTTGGGGGTGTATCTCGAAGGTAGAATGCCCCTGGGTTCAACACCCAGTACCAAAAAACAAAAGCAAAAAAAAAAAAAACTTTCATTCAGGATTTGACATAAGGCAGGAAACAGTTTTATGATTACTAGGTAAGAAGGGGCAGGGAAGAGATCCACAGAAACCCATGAGACATTTAGACAGCTTCTCAGGTGAGGAAAACTGAAGTTTATGTAAAAGATATGACTTCACAGAGCATATATTAGGCACCAGTGTCTCCTAGCATCTATATATGCTATTGCTTGCCTGCGCACCTGGCTCCTCCACCAACACTAGCTCTGATCTATGAAGTGCTCCTTGTGTGCACCCATTAAGCATCTTATATGTAGTGTAGTATTGAGTCCACAGGACAGCTTGTAAGATTAGGTCCCCATCTGAGCAGAGGTTTGAGTCACCAGCTCCACCACACACCAGTTCTGTGAGCTTCCTTGAAGAATTTACTTCTTGCACTTCTTGAGTTCCTCATCTGTAAGATGGGCTGACAATCAGCCAGACACTGTGGAGCCAGGCACACCTGTAATCCCAGTACTTGGGAGACTGACAGGATCGCAGGTTCAAAGCCAGCCTCAGAAACTTAGTGAGGCCCTCTGCAACTTAGTGAGACCCCTGTTTCAAACTAAAAAATAAAATAGGGCTGGGGGTGTGGCTCATAGGTAGAATGCCCTGGGTTCAATCCCCAGCACAAATAATGAATAAATAAATAAATAAATAAATAAATACATAAATACATAAATACATAAATGATCAGCAAGGAAACAGTGACTAGTGAAGAGGTCATTCCTCTGCCCCCCCCTTTTATTCATCTTCTTAATGCTTTCGATTTTGTTGTAACATGGATCAAGGGCTTTAGAAGTGCTAAAGGCTTAAGACTAGGGATGTAGCTCAGTGGTAGAGTGCTTGTCTAGCATATAGGAGGCCCTGGGTTC
>PVJS01022123.1:0-30836 GCA_004027185.1 Glis glis
CACACACACACACACATACAATATCCATTATGGTCTCAAGTGAGACCCAGTGGTCAATATTGCAGGGACGGCCATTTAGTCTCCCTGAGTAGTTCTCTGACCCTGAGATTCCCCACAGATGTGGACTTAATACTCCACCTCGGTAAGAGGCTTATGGTGAAAAATCAGGTAAGACTATGGTCGCAAAGCCTTTATGATAGTGCATGACATATAGTGCCATGGAAGCATTTGCATCCATTTTATAATTATGATAAAACTCTGTAAAATAAAAGAATATACTAAAAGTAAGAGCTAAAACGTTCATTAGCAATGAGTTTAAAAATATATAGCTACTCTTTTCTGCATGTGGGTCACAGTGTTGATTCTAAGATTTCCAGAACCTGCCGTAAGAAGGTGGTGAGTTACAAGCTTCATCCAGATGATACAACTAAAAGAAATCACCTGCTTAGTGGGTGAATAAGTGCTCTTGGTGGTGGAGAAGGATATCTGCTCCAAGCTTACCTACAAAGGGGAATGCTCCCATTCCAAGGCAATGTCCTGAGTGACCTCCCCAATCTATAGAGTGTTGGGGACCAGGCTGAGTGCTCCCACCCACACCTCCACCAGGGAAAGCCCAGCTGTGGGCTTGTGGCTGTCCACCTCAGCCCTTGCTGGCGTCTGTGCTTCTCTCCTCTTTATCTCAGTGCTGACCTAACTTGGACAATTAGAGGGAAGCAAAGGTTAATGCACTGTAATAATCCTGAAATGTTGAATTTAAAGTGGGATTTTTCAAGTGGAGGAACCCACTGTTTTATGAGAATTAACTTTCTAGTGCACATTGTGAATTTTCCCTTGTGATTCATGTTACCCAGAGGACTTTACCTTCCTGGAGCTTTGGTTTGGTATTCCCAATACACTGATATGAACCTCCAGACACCAAAGTTTTCGCTAAATAGACATTTCTTCCTTGTTTCCCTAAGGTGTCAAAACAGGTTGAATGAAATGCATTTAAATATCACCATTTCCTCTAAGATAAACTAGATAGAAATCTCTGTATTCAACTATATTCCCTATGGGTATCTAAACACCAGAAGGATGAATAAGACTGTAAGTCTAAGTTGAATATATTTGTGTATATATTTGAAAATACTCAGAATATTAGTTTGGAGAAAATAAAATTTTTTCATTCATTTAGTCAACTAATAGTTAATGAGTTTATATTACATGTCCAGAACTTTGGAAAATATAAAATAACCACCTGAACATTTGTCTTTGAAGAAGTTGCCGAGACTAATACAACCCTCTACTTGTACGTTTCCTAGATCCCTTTAGTAATGGGCAGTGTGAAGTCTGTTGATCATTTCTAAATTGCTGGCAAACATTTTAAAGATGAGGATAAATCCTGGACAGTAAAACAATCTAAATCAATTACCAGATTCATTGGTTTGTGTAAATGAGTAGAGGGAAATTTCTGGCCAGAGGAGAAACATCATTTAATTTATCACTCCTGTCAGTTGAAAGGACAAGGTTATGACTCCGATACCTGTTTCCAAAGGATAGGGAGGAACCTCTCTTTGGCTGGGTGACTTGCCTCAGTCCACTTGTACAGAGTAGGGTCTAAAGAAAGGAGTAGAGTACTGTTGACCTTCTATATCCAAAGGTTCTAAATCCACAGATTGAACCAACCCCGGATTAAAAATACAATATTTGGGGGGAGGGAAACACATCTGTACTGAAAATTTTTCATTATTCTGTCCACAATATAACTCTTTAACTATTTATATAGCATTTATGTTGTATTAGGTCTTGCAAGTAATCTAGGGATGGTTTAAAGTATATGTTAGGATGGCTGTAGGTTACATGCAAATACTGCATCACTTTAACTAAGAGGCTTGAACATCCGCACATTTGTTTATCCACAGGGGTCCTGGAACTGATCTCCAATGGATACTAAGGAAAGATTTATTTAGAAAACTCTTAATATTAGTTAAATAGGATATGTGGTGGGAACTTAGAAAGGAATAATTATAATAATAGGTAGTCATGTTGAGAACATGAATTAGTAATAGGATGGCATGAGAGTAGAAGAAGGGCCTGTTTTCTCTCCGGCCACACTGCAGTGCATAACAACTCTGCATGCTTGAGAACATCGCTGCAGCCCTGTGTCCCTGTCCTTCACTTGACCTCACTTCCTTCCTGGCCTCTCTTTCGCGTCCCCTAACGTCAGTCTGTCTCATGTCACTTTCTCCAGTGACTTTCCACTCCACCCACTAACTTCTCCTTTAACCACTCCTTATATGGGATTTTACTATTTTGTTTTATTTCTTGCAAATAACATTTTAAGATGTTTGCTACACGTAATATTGTATTTTTTTTCAACTTCATTTAAAAGCTAGGAGATCAAAACCTCTTTTTTCTTCTATTTCTCTGAACAACTTAAAGCATCCTTGTGGTAGGCTGAAATTCAAGAGACTGAAAAGTGGCCTGTAATGGCCACTACCTGTTGGTCCAAAGTGAAGTAAGTTCTACTTTTTGGTGCACAGTTTCCCTATCAACAGTGGGAAGTATGTCTAATGATCTCAAAGATCCTGGAAGCTCCAAAATTCCATAGAACAATTAAGATAATTTATTTGCAACTTATTTTTTCTCTTTGGGTCTCAAACCTGGGAGAAAAAATACAAAATTCTTTTTCTTACTATTGCAGGCAAAGGGTGCTGGTTCTCCCCATAAATTAGGCCAAGTCTGTTCAAAGTTCAATGGTTTTATGACAACAGAGCTTTTAGTTGTCATTTGTACTAAAGTTCACCTCACATTAGTGCTATATGTCTCTGAAAGGGGAGCTGGAAGATTATTTTTTAGGTATGTTCTGAAGAAAAGTTAAGAACTCTGAAATCTGCTATCAAGAATGCTACTCCACCCCAAGGACTGTATTTTTTAGAAAATATCATGTTCTGCTTTATAGCATGTTGAAACATTTTCCATTACATAAATGTCGCTGATTAATTAAAGGCTCAGACAGTCTTCTTGGCTTTTGTTCTCCTACAAATTTATTCAAACAGTGATTAATATTTACACAATAATTTTGCATGAACTACTATAGAATAGTTAAGATTAAGGCTTGGGCCTCAATCTGTGACTCATTCATTCCTGTGCGTCTGTGACTGACACGTTTTTGTTTTCAGTGATCTGAGATTGGTTTTGCGTGCACACCACTCTGAACTTTCTTTCTGTATGTCTTGGTAAAATATTTAGACATCTCATTATCTGGGTCATGGCACACTTGTTAGGATCATCACTTCTTAGAGTCCAGTACTCAGAATGAGATTTCTGTAAAAAATCAGAACAAAAAGAATAATAATGATTTGTACACTCAGGAACCACACTGTACCTGTTGCTGCTGTACAGGGAACACAGACAGAGGGCTGTGGAATGAACTCTTAAATAAGTCATTTACAGATGCTGTGGAGACATCAACTAAAACACATTTGCATGTCAAATATTGCAAAATATAGGAATTTAGTGTTACCAAGGTTAGGAAAATATTACATTTCACTTACTGAACTTCTTCCATAAACTCAAAGTTATTTCCCCCTGCAACTAATGCTTATATTTTACTTGCCTCAATTTTCTGCCTAGGTAAATACATAGGTAACCATTTCCTAAACACATACACACAGACACAATAAATCCTTTGGGTACACCAATTTAATCCCCCTTGCTTCCCAGAACCAACAGCCACAAAAGGCCAGCAGATTGCTAGTAAAGGTCAGAATTATAGACAGCTTGGGGAGTCCTGCAGTGTTTCTGTTTTTCAAACACATTTATAAATGATACCCATGGTTCTTCCATAACACCATAGGAAACTGGAAGGGATTTTTTAACTTATAAATGCCAATGGGCTAAATATTGTAGACCAAATATATGTCCATATTTAATCAGTTAGATTTATGATGTATTCTTAAGAACAACATCTGATGAACAATGCATATCTGTGGTCAGAGGGAAGAAAGGAATAAAGGACTTGCAGCCCTAGACATTACACATGTCTAAGTAGAGATTTAATATCCTTTATCCAAAATATTTGGGACTAGAAGTAGTGGGATTTTGGAGGTTTTCAGATTTTAAAAACACACCAACCGTTGTGTGCATGCATGCTTCTATCACTTTGAACCTCATTATGATGATGCACAATTACAATGATTTAAAAAGAGATATTTTCATATACATAATGGGATATCATGGGGATGGAAGCCAAGTTAAAACAGAAAATGTATGTTTTATATTTGTTTCTCATATATACCTTATAACCTACTTTGAAGGTAATTCATAAAATATTTCAGTGCAATTGCATTGACTGTAACCTATCTCATGAGGTCAGGTATGGAATGTTCCACTTGGGGTATTGTGATGGTGCTCAAAACCTTTTGAACTTTGGAGCATTTTGGATTTGGGGGTTAGGGATGCTCAGTTTTTACTATATTTAGGGTCTAATAAGTACAAAGTAAACATTTGTTCAAGCCTTGAAAATTTCTCTAAGTCTTTTGGGATGGGATTTGGGTTAATCAAACTTAAGGGAGGCCACAATTAAAATGTGGCTGTATTAGCCGGGCACGGTGGCGCACATGTGTAAACCCAGTACTTGGGAGGCTGAGACAGGAGGCTCAGCAAATAGTGAGACTCTCAGTAACCTAGTGAGACTCTGTTTCAAAACAAAAAATAAAAATAAAATAGGATGGTGGTGTAGCTTGGAGGTAGAAGGACCCTGGTTTCCACCCTCAGTACCACACACACACACACACACACACACACACACACACACACACAAATGTGGCTGTATTGTGTACTGAGCTGCACATCATCTTTTGTATATATGAAGAGATGAGTTGCACACAGCTTCAAATGTATGATTTTCTTTTGCAGCAAACTGCTTGATTAAACTGTAGCTTGCAGTGATATGACTTTCACAAAAGCCATTTTGACCAGTATTTAAGTGAGAAGGTAGATGTGTCTGAGCCTTCTGAGGGTGACAGAATTATTTTATTTCCCCAGTAGGATTTGTAAGTTACTTTCATGCATGATCTCTGCATAACTTATTAGACTCTGATTTAGTTGGTAATTAGGTAAAACACACTTCACTTGATGCAATGAGATTCATATGTGTCAGGTGAGCTACTGATTCATCCCATTAATCCACTGACTTACTCATTCACTCGCTCAGAGAAAATGCTTTGAAATCTGAATATAATGGAAGGCACTGGATGGGGCTTTGCAGATGAATGTGAAAGGTGTCTGCCTTACGTTGGTTCACACTTGAAAAACCAAGTGTCAGCCGAGCGTGGTGGCGCACGCTTGTAATCCCAGTACTTTGGGAGGCAGAGACCGGAGGATCAGGGTTCGCGGCCAGCCTCAGCTCTCTCTCTCTCTCTCTCTCTCTCTCTCTCTTCTTAGTGAGGCCCTCCACAACTTCGTGAGACCCAGTTTCAAAATAAAGTATAAAAAATAGGGCCAGGGACGTAGCGCAGAGGTAGAACGCCCCTGCGTTCAATCCCCAGTACTGCAAAAAAAAAAAAGAAAAACCAAGTGCCCCATTTGCTAAAAAGTACAACAAACTATTTTAGAAAGAAATTAACACAAGATTACCTGGTAGTTCAAAAAAGGAATGGATGGATATTTTATTAGGAAGTGACATGAAAAGAGATTCCAGAAAGAGGTCATTAGTGTTGATGTGAGTCTTCAAAAAAATATAATTGTTTTTAAAGGTGGGCAAGATAGTCCAATGTGTTCTATATGTGAAAGCAGAATGATAATAGTTGGAAGTCATTGCACCCTATGGTTTCACAGGGCAAAGCAGTGTTTTTCAAATGAAAGAGGGGAGATTTGGCCCCCTGGTTCATTTGTGATCTCTGAAGACCTTTTTGGCCTTCAGACAAAAAACAGGGCTGCTTCAGGCATCCAGTGTATGGAGATGAGGGACTTTGCAACGTACCCTATAGTGAACAGGGCAGTCCCTGTCCCCAAGAATAGTTTATATAACCCAAAATGTCAACAGTAGTGAAGTTTGGCAATCCTGCTCTAAGTGTGAAATGTAAGGGCATAGTTTACAGTAGTGCAAAATGAGAGATGGGACTGAAGTGGTTAAGTAGAAATGTCATCAGGGATGGTCTTTTATGCTATGCTAAAGAACTTCACCATTGGAAGTAACTATAAACTCCCCAAAGTGTTTACTCTCTCTCTTTCTTTGTTTCTTCTTTTTTATTCTTTAGAAATACCATTCTAATCTACAACAGCAGCTTCTTTGAGGATAGAAGACCAAAGTCCAGGCAGGGAGATCAATCAACATTAAGTGACTGCTTAACATAATTCAGATTTATTCTGTGTGACTTAAGTAATATTTATCCAGTTTAGGTCTCGATTTCCTTATTTATAAAATGAAAGGTTTGAAAAAGATACTCTAATGTCTCAAAAAGTATACAAATTCTAGAATAATATGTTTGTGGTAAAATATAATGTGACAAAGGATTATTCTGTATGTATTTAATTATATAGATGGTACTTGCTTTAACAACGGATCAACTTAGAATTCTCTGGCTTTACGATAGTGCAAAAGTAACATACATTCAGCAGAAACTATAGTTCGATTTCTGAATTTCGATCTTTTTCCTGGGCTAGCCAAATTGCATTATGACCCTCTCTCCTGAAGTTGGGCAGTAGGAGCAGCTGAAGGCCTGGTCAGTCAGGAGAAAACAAGGACATGTCACCCCAAATTTACAACGCACTGTGCGTGGCAGGCTAGGTGTAGCTAATGCATTTTAATTTATATTTATTATTGGTTTATCAGGAGGTAATTTCATTGTAAGTCAAACAGTATCTGTATTTATCTCTCACAAACACATACATACACTCCTATAATTTTTCTCCTAATATCTTTGATTTTTTTTTTTTGGTACTAGAGAACCCAGCATTCTGCCTCTGAGCCACACCACCAGCCCTAATTTATTTATTTTGAAACAAGGTCTCACTAAGTTTTAGAGGGTCTTGCTAAACTGCTGAGGCTCGCACCTCAAACCTGCAATCCTCCTGTCTCAGCCTTCCAAGTACTGGGATTACAGGTATGCACCACCACACCTTGCTAACCTCCTTGACTATGAAGGTACAGATGATAAAACTAACACTTTACAGGTGCATTGAAGAGGACTGGTGACTCCTGATATGTGAAATCCTCTCTAAAACACTCATGAGAAGAATTCTCAATTGCCATACTTGAAATCAAGATAAGAAACCCAATACCTTTGACAGTAGCTTTGCATATTGCTAAGACAATGGTTTAGCCCACAGAAGGTTGGGAAGAATTCTGTTTAACATTTCCAAGCCCTCATTACCTGTGATTAGGGAGAATTGTCCTGTACATTTATAATGGGTTTTATCATACCAACAATGTTAGATGCTGTACGTGGAACAAAGGAAGTTATCCTATTGTCTATTGGAAAGAACTTTACTCCTAAGATGTTGTAAAGGACTTGCCTTTAGAGAATTGCGCGTGTAGCAGATTATCAAAAGGAATGCATACTAAACAATTTGGTTTGTGTGGTGGAGATAAGAAAGGGATCAGGACCCAGCAAGAGCAGCAGGGACCTCACCATCCTGCAGAGCTTTCACGGTGGAATTTCAAACACTTGCTGTCTAACAAAAGCAGCCTGAGAGAATGTCTTCTAGGGCTTCTCTACCAGCCTGGAGTCATCAGGTGACTAGGCTGAGCTGCTTAAGTATGAGAGGAGACACAGAGCTCTAACAATACTGTCAGGCGCAAGAACAAAACAAGTTTCTATAAACATTGCCATCACAAAGGAGGAATCAGAACCAAACCATATTGTAATTTCTCAAGAAATCAATACTGATTTGGCATTGGCAAAATGTAACATGAAGAATGTTAGAGGACATGACTTTTCATTAAACGTATTTTAGAGAGAAGAATTTGGGGGAAGCTCTTCAGGTCCCCCCAATGTCATTAGCCACCTTCTTCATATTTCCCAGAGGCAGGTGCCTATGACTACATCATGACATCCACACAGCTTTGCTGTTGTCTTCTTTAACCAACCGTGAGTGTGCTGGTTTTGTGTATATCATTGAAGGTGAAAATGAATCAGAGTTTTGCAAAAACAGCAGAGGCATTTCAAGAAGCTCAGGATGAGAAGAGATGACAGCTGTGGCCTGGAGGCTATTTCTTAAATCTCTCCAAACTCCATCTAATATACTCTTTGGTTAACCTCTAACCACATCCACTCAGCGGCCATTTAGTGCACTCGGATAGCAATGGAAAAGCTACCACAGAAAGTGGAACCCAGAGACAAGAAATGCTAGGAAATGAGACAACCAGAGGGTAAAGAGACGGAGACTTCAGAGGCAGGGCAAAAAGAGGGGAGAGACAGAAGAGGCGGGCACGGAGGCAGGCAGGCGGCTGTGCACGTTCCCTTTTCCAATCTGATGGCATTATCTTCCAGTTTCCTTGGAAAGCATAGTTGTCCCTGGTGGTACTGTGAATGCAAGTGGACTTAGCCGGCTGATCAGGAGCGGCGGGAGCGCAGATCATTCTGTAAGCACCACTTTTCCTGAAATGACATCAGGGCATCAAAGGAAAACAAATGTGTATAAATATTACCTCTCAGTGGTAGCAGCACTTCCTATGATACCTTTATTTGCTTTATTTTATTTTTGTAATGCTGGGTACAAAACCCAGGGCCTCATTCATGCTAGGCAAGCACTCTAGCATTAAGCTATGTCCACAACCCATAGTATTTCTTTATATCTATGGATTCTCTTCCTCAGCAGCATAGTAGAGAACTAAGTTAACACAGGACAGAAAAATACAGACCTTTTTAATGCTAAGAGAAAAACATAGAACACACAACAATTAGATCAGCATTTGATAGAAATTGAGAAAGAATGAGAGTCACATTATTTCTTCTCATAAGCAATTTGCTTTTTTATTGACATCCCTATAGGATAGAACATTCTTGAAATTAGAAAATTATAGAAATGGAGAAAAGACTAGTGGTTGCCGGGAGTAAAGGGGAGAGAGAGAGAAGAGTGAGCATAGTTGTAATAGGCCACACTGAGGATCCTTTTGGTTGTGGGACAGCTGCATCCTCATCAATGTCCTGGTTATTATAGTATGCCATATTTTATAAAACATTGCCATTGGGATAACGACTTAAAAGGAACGTATGATCTGCATGTATTATGTTTGGAGTGCACATGAACGCATGTAAAATGCACGTAGGTCTACTAGTATCTAAAGATTCAAAGTATAGTAATAATAGCCACAGAGGATGAGGAGGGAAAGCAGGCTCTGGGGTTGTCAATCTGTGAGGGCATAGTGAAGCACAGCAGGGCAGACATACATAAAATATGCTTAACAAGAATAAATCTGAGGCGGTACATGTTCTAGAGTAACACAGAAGGTTCTATGAGGCTATTGGGGCGCTGTAGCACCTTGAGGAATTCATGGATACGAGTTACAACTCTGTGTGTGTGTCTGTGTGAGTGTGGTACTTAATGGGAATGAACCCAGGGTCATTCTACCTCTGAGCTACACCCCCAGCCCTGTTTTTATTTTTTATTTTGAAACAGGGTCTCACTAAGTTGCTGAGCCTGGCCTTGAACCTCTATCCTCCTGTCTCAGCCTCCCAAGTACTGGGATTACAGGAGTGTGCCACCACACCTGGCTTATAAGTCACTTTTGCTGATGAAGCAACTCCAGATGAGTCTTCTAACCTCTTTGGAATCTAGTTTCTTTATGTGAAAAAAATTATTATATACCTACTCTTCAATTACTGGAGCCACACAAGGTACCTTATGTCTCCATCCTGAACAAATGCATTTTTATTGGCATTGCATTATGGTTTGAATCTGGAGTCTCTCCAGAAAGTTCACATGTTCAGAGTTGGGGCTTTTAGACAGTGACTGGATCCTGAGGAATCTGACCTCATCAATGAAGCCAATTTTCTGATGGCTGCGCGGACTACTGGGAGGTAGGACCTAGCTGGAGGGTAGATGGATGGGGCAGTGCCTGTAAAGCATCTTCTCTCCAGCCCCTTCCCCTCCTCTGCTTCCTGGCTGCCATGAGTTGTGCAGCTTCCCTCTGTAACCCCTCTTCTGCCATGATGTTCTGCCTCACCTCAGGCTTAAAGTAATGGAGCCGGCTGACCATGGACTGAGACCTCTGAGACTGTGAGCCCAAATAAATCTTTCCTTCTCTAGGTTGCTCTTGTCAGGTATTTTGGTAATAGTGACTAGAAGCTGACTATTACATATTGACAATCTTCCTTACTTTACTAATGATTAGATGATGTCTACTTAGAGCAGCTAGATTTCTGGACAATTTCAGATATAATCAGAGGCCAGAGCTCCAAATAATTTAGGTATTCAGACAATCTCTAACACTATTTCTAGGTGTTTAGATAGAAAAAATGTTAAAAGTTTTTTTTTTATCATAAATTTCCAAATATTCCTATAGCTTAGGATGCTGGAGCTTAAGGAAACTTTGAGCATCATGTATCTCAAAATTTTTACTGTAAATGTATGAAGATAAACTTCAAAGAGGGTGACGACTGGCCCCTATTATAAGTATATTATAGTCACTTGAAAGCCAAGCCATTCTCTGTCCCAATCAGGAAGTTCTGCTGTCTTGTATCTGCAACATCTGAAAAACAGTTATTTGTATCACTTGGCAAGAGAAAATGGAGAGTTGTGTAATGGTTATTATGGGCTTTTCCTCACCGTGGTATGTCTCATTGTGCTCCCATTGATTTGGATGAGACAAGTCACAATGCCATGCCTAACCCAAGGAGATAACCCCAACTTGCTACACAAGTAACGCCGCTGTCTGTAACAGGGTTACTCATCACCAGCACATTAATGCTGGGGCTGGACATGCCCTTCCCCCTTGTTTGGGGTCCTGGTGTGTACATTCAAGGACATCCAATGGCATTAATGTCCTCATCCCAGTAGGATGCCAGTGGCACTCCCCACCCTTGGTCACAGCACAAAATATCTCCAATATTGACCAAGGTCCCCTGGGTTGTAAAGCCATGTACACGCTCACACTCGCTGAGAACCACTACTGGATCTTATGGTGGCTCTATTTCTAATGTTTTGTGGAAACGCCATACTGTTTCCCATAATATCTCTTAATTTCCATTTTCACCAACAGTGTTTGAGCATTCCCTTTTTTTCACACTCTCACTAGAAATGGTTAATTTTTTATAATAGCCATTATGAATGTGTGAGATTAGGATCTCTCGTTTCCTTAACTTTCTTATGAGAAAACTATAATTTGTAATTTGTTTTCTAGTTACTAGAAGCTTTCACTTGATTTATTTATTATGCTACAATAACTCTTGTATTCTTGAAGGACAAGAGTACCAACCTACTTTTACAAAAAAAAGAGAAAAAAGAAAGAAAGAAAGAAAGAAAGAAAGAAAGAAAGAAAGAAAGAAAGAAAAAGAAAATCATATCCCAGAGAGGCTAAGGGACTAGTATTGCAAAAACTGCAAGTGATAAACTGTGCTTTGTAACCTGGCTCCAAAACATTATGCATAATATTTAGGATGCTTTGCTAACACAGTAATTTTTTTGGTTCTTCTAATATATCCCATATCTTTATCTTATGTTTATTAAAGATTTTTATGGATATTTATCCTGCTTCCACCATCAAGGGAATAGTATCTGAATTCCCTCAGCACCTTTTGCTTTTTACATAAAAATTCATGTAAAAGTAAGAAGTTTATATTTATTGATTATTTACTTTGAGCCAAGCAGGTATTGTAAAAAACGAGTCAGTTTTCACAGTAAAAAAAACTCCCATGACCCACCAGTTACCATTAGCCTTATTCTAATGATGAAATTTAGTCTTGCAGGTGAAGTGAATTGTCTAAAGTCCTGTGGCAGACACTTGACAGTTATGTGGACAGTGGCTAAAGTCCAGACCAACCAACAGTACCTATTAAACTATGGCTAACAAGCAGACAGATGAGCAACAAACCTACAACCAACAACTAACCCCCCAAAAAACACAACAAAACCCTGTGCATTGCATTAATTTAATTACTATTGCATTAATTTGGGCATTATCAAATAAAGCCAAAGTCCACCCAGGTAACCCTCTCCCAGGTTCCCACAGCTCTGTGACATAGGGTAGACTCTCCATCTCCTGTCAAATCCCTGACTTCCAGTGGGAGCCCCCCGGCTTGTCTGTCTGTGGCTTTTCTATCGCACTTGATTTTCTATCCCCACAATGATGTAAGCTGTTCAGTTCCCAGAACAAGAAAATAGAAGGAAACAAACAAATAAATACATTCTCAAGAAATAAGATGAACATATGATTAGAATTTTATTATTGGCAGGCGATGTATTCCTGCATTTTAACTTATTATGGGATTTGAGCTGTCCTCCAGAAGTGCCTGTTGTTAAGGAGTCCTTCCGTGTCTCCTGAACCTGTTCTGCTCCTGTGTTATGCCAAAAAACAAAGGCTTTCCCAAGTATCTGAAATCTGCATTAAAAAAGCAACATTCCATTGCATGAAAAAGAGGTAAGATTATTAGTTTAACAAAACCAACCTGTTCTGACCTCGAAATCAAAACATACTGCCTGGCATGGCACGTAGGACGGACTGTTCAAAATTAGAACTTTCCTGAGAGAGTAGTTTCGCCAACAGTTGCTATAATTACAGATGTTTGTTTTAGCAAGGTCTCATTAAGTCAATATCCATGACAGTTCTAAATACAATACAAACTTACTTATAGGACTTTGGTTTCATTCTTTAGATACCAAGTGATTTTTATATTTATAGATGACTGCCCTCTCTGTGACTCAGTTCTTTTTTTATGATAAGTAGGATTTCTTGGCATTTCTGTACAGCTGAAAATATGCATTTATAATCAATAAGGAAGAGAAAACATTGTAACTTCCCTTCTAAAAATGCCTTTTCTGCTCTGACTGAATTAGCTGAATATTTTCAAGATTTTAGTTTGTTTGTTTGTTTGTTTTGCAGACTGAACCTGGGGGTGTTCTACCTCTGAGATACACTCCCAGCCCTTTTTTAATTTTATTTTCTATTTTGAAACAGGGCCTTGTTAAGTTGCTGAGGCTGGCCTCAAACTAGTGATCCTCCTGTCTCAGCCTCCTGAGTACTGGGATTATAGGCATGAACCACCGCAACTGGCTTCTCAAGGTTTCTTTACAGTTTCAACTAATCTAAGATCCAGGGCTGCTTTCCTGGGCCAGACACCTTCAAAAATGTTCTCTTTCTCTTAGGCTCCATCAAAGAAACTGCATGTCTGCAGAGAGGGACATTTTACAGGGTGGGGAGAAGGGGAGCCTCTATGTGTAAGGCCACAGTCACCTACCCCTTTCCTCTCCCAGATTTCTCCAGTACTGCCCAGAGGGCGCATAAGGCACCCTGAGCAGCACTGCACAATGTACTGCCGCTTCTAGCACACAGGTGGCAGTAGAGGACCGAGCTGAGCCTGTCTGTCACAGCCCCAGAACAGCCACAGCATTAGAGGGGTGTCAGAGACCCTGAACTGGAAGAGAAAGCCATGCTAACTAAAGGTGGGAGCCATTACGATCTTGCTTGGGGTAGTTCTAGAAGCAAATAGCTTGTCTGTGGCATACCAATCAAGGAGACAGGATGAGCCAATTCTATTCCGAAGCTTTAGTAAACATTTGTTTCCTCTATATTGTTATTTGCTTCAGTTTATATATGTAAATAATTTGTAACTCTATTGCATTTACATATCATACATTTTGCACATCATACTTTGTGTACGGGGGGGTATACTGGAGATTGAACCCAGGTGTGCTATCTCTGAGCCATTTTATTTTTATTGGTGCATTGTAATCATACATCTTGATGAAGATCAGGGTGATAGATGCATACATGCACACAACACTCATTTAGCCCTCCACCAGCACCCACCCTATTCTCTCCCCCTCCCTTCTTCCCACACTCAGCACAGTGATTGGCTTTGATAAGTTTCTGTATGTACATCGTGTCCATTGAGGTGTTTCCCTCTTTCCCCCTCCTATCTCCCTCAGTTAGGTCACCTTCTTCATTCCTCTAAGGTTTCTCCTCCTTAGTCTGGAGTCCCTCCTATGCCCTGTTTTCTCCCTAGCTTCCACATATTAGGGAGAACATCTGACTTTTCACTTTTTGTGATTGACTAATCTCACTTAGCATAATGTTCTCCAGTTGCATCCATTTCCCTACAAATTACATAATTTTGTTCTTTATGGCTGAATAAAATTCCATTGTGTATTTATCCCATAGTTTTGTAATCCATTCATCTGTTGATGGACATATCAGCTGGTTCCATAGTTTGGCAATTGTGAATTGTGCAGCTATAAACATAGATATGTATGCATTACTCTCGTAATTTGGTTTCCATTCTTTTAGGTAGATGCCCAGGAATGGTATTGTTGAATCACACGGTAGGTTCATTCCCATTCTTCTGAGGGTCCTCCACACTATTTTCCAAAGTGGTTGTACTAGTTTGCAATCCTACCAACATTGTACTAGAGTTCCTACTTCTCCGCATCCTTGCCAGCATTTGTTGTTGTTTGTGTTTTTAATGATTGCCATTCTAATTGGGGTTAGGTGAAATCTCAGGGTAGTTTTGACTTGCATCTCTCTGATTGCTAATGATGATGAACACTTTTTCGTACATTTATTGGCCATTTGTATTTCTTCTTTTGTAAAGTGTCTATTTAGTTCACTTGCCCATTTTTTATTGCATTATTTGTTTTTTTGGTGGTGAGTTTCTTGAGTTCTCTTTGTATTCTAGATATTAGTCTATCAGAGGAGTAGCTAGCAAAAATCTCTGTTGAGGTTCATGATAGTTTCCTTTGTTGCACAAAAGCTCTTCAGTTTAATTCAATCCCACGTATTGATCCTCTTTTTAACTTCTTGTGCCTTTGGGGTCTCGTTGAGGAAGTTTTTTCCCATGCCTATGTATGTAGTGTTGGTCCTATGCCCTCAAGTAGCTCCCAGGTCTCTGGTCTAATTTCCACGTCTTTGATCCATCTTGAATTGACTCTTGTGCAGGGTGAGAAAGTGGGGGTTATTTCCATTTTTCTGCATATGGATAACCAGTTTTGCCAAAACCATTTGTTGAAGAAGCTATCTTTTTTCCAGTGTATGTTTTTGGCTCCTTTGTCAAAAATCAATTGGCTGTAAGTTTTGCGGATTTGTTTCTGAGTCTTCTATTCTGCTCCATTGGTCTATGTGTCTGCTTTTGTTCCAATACCGTGCTATTTTTATTACTATGGCTCTGTAGTATAGTTTGAAGTTAGGTATTGTGATGTCTCCTACATAGTTCTTATTGCTGAGAATGACTTTGGCTATTCTGGGTTTTGTTATTGTTGTTGTTTTTGTTCCAAATGAATTTAAGGACTGATTTTTCTATGTCTGTGAAGAATGACCTTGGTATTTTAATGGATATTGCAATGAATCTGTAGGTCACTTTTGGAAGAATGGCCATTTTGATGATATTTATTCTGCCTATCCAAAAGCATGGGAAGTCCTTCCATTTTCTAAGATCTTCTCCAATTTCTTTTTTCAATGTTTTATAATATTCCTTATAGAAGTCTTTTACCTCCTGGGTTAGGTGTATTTTATTGTTTTGGGATATATTGTGAGTGGAAATATTTTCTGGAATTCTTTTTCAGTGGATTTATGGTTGGTATGCAGAAAAACATCTGATTTTTTAAGATTGATTTTGTATCCAGACACTTTGCTGAATTTGTTAATCAGTTCTAAACGCCTTTTGCTTAAGGTTGTTGGGTGTCCTAAGTATAATATCATGTCATCTGCAAAAATAGATAGTTTCAGTTCTTCTTTTACTATTTGGACTCCTTTGATTTCCTTCTCTTGCCTTATTTCTCTGGCTAGAGTCTCAAGTACTATATTGAAAAGGAGTGGTGATAGTGGACATCTTTATCTTGTTCCTGTTTTTAGGGGGAACTCTCATAGTTTTTCACCATTCAAAATGATGTTGGCTGTGGGCCTATTGTATATTGCCTTTATGATGTTGAGGTATGTCCCTTCTATTTCCATTCTCTGCAATGTTTTTATAACATGAATGGGTGTTGGATTTTGTTGATTGCTTTTTCAGCATCTATTGAAATGATCATGTGATTTTTGTCCTTAGTTCTGTTTATGTGATGAATAACATGGATTGTTTTTCATATGTTGAGCCAGTCTTGCAACCCTGGGATGAACCCCACTTGGCTATGGTGTATCATTTTCTTAATGTGGTTTTGAATGTGCATTGCTAGTATTTTGTTTAGAAGGTTTGCATCTATGTTTATCAATAATATTGGCATGTAATTTTCTTTTCTTGAATTGTCTTTATTTGGTTTTCTTATTAATGTGATGTTGACTTCTTAGACTGTATTGGGGATGGTCCCGTATTTTTCTATTTCATGGAATAGATTGAGAAGTATTGGGAATAGCTCTTCTATAAAGGTTTTATAAAATTCGCCACGGTAGCCATCTGGACCTGGGTATTTCGTTCATGGTAGGCTCTTTATTGCTGCTTCAATCTCTTTGATTGCTATTGGTTGGTTTAAATTTTCTATATCTTCTTGATTCAATTTAGGAAGTTTGTATGTGTCTAGAAATTTGTCAATTTCTTCTTGGTTTTCCATGTCTTTGGAGTATAGTTGTTGAAAGTAGTTTCTGATAATCCTATGGATTTCCACTCTGCTTGTGGTAATATCACCTTTTTCATCTCTTATTTTAGTAATTTGGGTTGATTCTCTCTTTTGGTTAGATTGTCTAGTGGTTTATCTATCTTGTTTGTTGTTTTTTTTTTTTTTGAGAAACCAGCCTTTGATTTTGTTAATTTTTTCTATTGTTTTTTATTCTCTATTTCATTGATTTTTGCTATGATTTTAATAATTTTCTGTCTTCTAATGACTTTGGGATTAGAATTTTCCTGTTTTCATGGGCTTTGAGGTGTGTCATTAGGTTATTTTTTGGTGATTTTCAGTTCTTTTGATGTGAGCACTCACTGCTATGAATTTTCTCTGCCTTTCAAGTGTCCCAAAGATTTTGATATGTTGTGCCTGTATTTTCATTTGTTTCTAGGAATTTCTTAACATCTCCCTTTGTTTCTTCTATGACCCATTCCTCATTCAGCAGTGTAGTGTTCAGTCTCCATGTGCTTATGAGGTTTGGGTGATATCATGGAAGGACGATGGAGATAAAGGGAGGTATCATGAAAAGAAGATGGAGATTAAGGGTGGTATCATGGAAGGAGGAGGGAGATGAAGGGCTGTATCATGGAAAGAGAACAGAGATGGAGGGTGGTATGGAAGGAGGATGGAGATGAAGGGTAGTATTATGGAAGGAAGATCAAAGGTGGATAGAGATGAAGGGTATTATCATGGAAGGAGGATGGAAGATGGAGGGTGGTATATTGGAAGGAAGATGGAGATGAAGGATGGTACCATGGAAGGAGGATGGAGATGAAGGGTGGTATCATGGGACAAGGATGGAGATGAAGGGTGGTATCATGGAAGGAAGATGAAGACTAGGGGCAATATCATGGAAAGAGGATGGAAGATGAAGGTCGGTATCATCGAAGAAGGATGGAGATGAAGGACAGTTTCATGGATATGCTCTTCCATGAAGGATGGAAGGAAGGGTGGTATCATGGAAGGAGGATAGAAATGGAGGGCAGTATCATGGAAGGAGGATAAATATGGAGGGTGGTATCATAGAACAAGTTTGAAGATGGACTGCGGTATCATGGAACAAGGATGGAAGATGGAGAGGGGTATCATAAAAGGAGGATGGAGATATAGGGCAGTATCATGGAATAAGAATGGAAGATGAAGAGTGGTATCATGGAAGGAGGATGGAGATGAAGGGCAGTATCATGGAATGAGGATGGAAGATGGAGGGTGGTATCATGGAAGGAGGATGGAGATATAGGGCAGTATCATGGAATAAGGATGGAAGATGGAAGGTGGTATCATGGAAGGAGGATGGAGATGAAGGGCAGTATCATAGAACAAGTTTGGAAGATGGACTGCGGTATCATGGAACAATGATGGAAGATGGAGAGTGGTATCATGGAAGGAGGATGGAGATATAGGGCAGTATCATGGAATAAGGATGGAAGATGGAGGGTGGTATCATGGAAGGAGGATGGGAGATGAAGGGCAGAATCATTGAATAAAGATGGAAACGTTGTTTGATAATTGCAGAATCTCTTATTTGAAACCAAGAAATTTTAATTTTCCTCATTAGGTAATTAGGGCTGCTGTATTCTTCTCCAGGTAGTCTTTGGTTTCCTCTGTTTCTCTCCTTTGTGGTTTGTAATTCTCTGGAATAATTGTAGGTTGTGTTTTGGAAGAAACACTGAGATAGGAAGGTGCTGTCTGGAACACCCTGGCCTCTGCTCTTGCTGTTTTTAGAAATGGGCTGTCCTGTAATGCTTTAGCCTGGCACTCCATGTTGTCCCTGGAGTGTCAAGTCTAGGATGGGCTGCTCCTGGTGGTCTTCAGCTGCTGTTAAGGTGGGACAGACACAGGTTCCATCCACCCTGGACTGCTTCCTAAGTCATGGAGGCCCAATGTCATGGATGTTGGGCTGTGTCCATCCCTTTCAGCCTGACTGTACTGATAAAGTGGCTGTGCCTAACTCCTGTGAGTGTTTCTTCCCTAGCCCTGTTGGAGCAGTAGAGAGTGCAGCCCAAGATTCAGTGGCTGAAGCAGTTACTAAGGCTCAGGGGACCTCTGTGTGGGAGCCTTTCATGTTCCTGTGGAGGTGAGCAATGGTTCCTTCTTCACTAAGTTTTATACCTGATGATGGCATTGGGCTAAAATCCTGTGCAGAAAGTAGAACCAAAATACAGGTTCAGAGAGATAAAGACTTATGAAATGTGTAGCTGTTAAAGAACGTATTCACATATATATTCAGTAGATGAGTAGGGATAGCAAATCATTATGGTATTTAGAGTCTATTGGATGCATTTAAAAAAGTGACCTAGCACTTTTACTTAAAATGTCAATTTTTATAGTGTTGGATGTTCCATCCAAACAACTAATTAAATGTAAGTTGAAGCATTTTAGGTGTGAACTTTAAATGTATAAGAGAGTAGAGCACTTATTAAAATTTTAAGAGGCAGTAGAATAAAAATGTTTGAAGACCACCCCTTTTCCTCTTTCCCAAAGAGAAGAAAAGAGGTGAAAAGATTTTCCTTATCTCATAAGGATATTTTTTTCCTTCAGAACTAGGGATTAAACCCAAAGCCTCAGACATGCTAAGTATACTCCCAGCCCACTTAAAAATTTCAGAAACTCTATATGAACAGTTTAGAGTAACAGAAATTACTGCATGTATTTAACCATAGAACTCATAGAACTTCTCCCTGGACATACATACATATATATATATATATATATATATAAATATATATATATAATTATATGTATATAATTATATGTATATAATTTATGTATATCATTATATGTATACAATTTCTAATTTATATTTAATTTTATGAATTTTAAAATGCTACATATCTATCTATCTATCTATCTATCTATATATATGTCTGTGTGTGTGTGTAACTTCTCTTCCCTGGATATATGTGTGTGTATGTGTGTGTGTTTGTGTATAGTTCTATTCTCAGTTGGCTTGTAAAATTCTTAAGAGCTAAGATAATTCCATTTCCCTACAGCTCAAGACTCCTGTTGTGGGTAACTAAAATATTTTCTACTTAATATCTCTGAAATTTTATTACAATGCAATTTTTCTAATGAAGGAAATATAAATCATATGTACATGATTAAATATTAAATTGTCGTAAGCTATTTTTAAAGATTTCCTCTTATTTATTCATTTTTTGTTGTACTGGCGATTTAACCCAGGGGTGTTCTTTCTCTGACCTATACACTCAGTCCTATTTTACTTTTTATTTTGAATCAGAGTCTTACTAATTTACCTTGCACTAGCATCAAACCTGCAATCCTCCTGTCTCACCTCCAAATTATTGGAATTACAAGTGTGCCACAGTGCTGGGCTTAAATAATTATATTTAAAATACAACTACAGAAATAGGTACATGTGGAAAATCATCAATATAGCAATAGAATATGATACACAAATTATGAGCAAATAAAGAATATCCAGGCAACATAAGAACACTTAAAAATATTTAATCAGACTGTTAGAAATACTCACAAGGGTACAATGTGTATAGTAAAATAACATTAAAAAACAAAAATAATTTTTATGGAAAACCATCAGAGAATAAAAAAAGTTTGTAAATTAAAGTGATTATCACTTACAATAAAAATTTCCTAAGATGTGCTTGTGGATGAGCACCCATCTTCTGTGGACTTTGTTCTGTAATCACAGACCTCATTCTGTCTCCCACTCACCCACCCTGGAACCACCCATTCTCCCAGCTTTCCCAGGTGCATTTAGTGAAACATCTTTGTTGACATTATGACTCTCTTACCTTTTATTAAGTACTATTCTCCTAAATTCCCTTCCATCTCTTATATTTCTTTCTCTTGGAATAGTTCAAGTTTACTTTTCTTACACACTAAATGTTACCATTCTCCAACATCACGTTCCAGTGTCCTACCTTGTAGTTACATCTTTTATCTTTGGCTCCCTTCAACAACCTACTGAAGTAGGTTGTGTCAAAATTCTGTCCTAGGCCTCTCAATGGCCTTTTCCCTCCACAGGACATCATGTGGGCTCATCACATTGATGAAGTTATGCTGACTCAGACTCGGGAGCAGAAAGTAGCAACTCTGCCAGACATATTGGTGAGACACTTGCTAAGGGTGGGGAATAAACCCCATACATATCCAGGCACCCTTCATCTCAGTTAAATGTGGATAAATACGGTGGTGTTGGCATGTCAAGGTATTCCTTGCAGATCAAAGGACAAGTTGTTACATCTGGTCCCTCCTACAACTGAAAGAGGGGGCCCCAGGGGCCAACATCTTCCTCATTTGGCTCTTGTTCACTGATTCGTTTTCCAAGTCACCCTAAAAGCTGCTAGCTTCAATGGGGCGATATGGGACCTGGGCATCTGACATGCATAGCCCTGTGGGGCCACAGTATCCATTGAGTGGCAGTGAATGTTAGAGATGATGTTTGGAACCTTATGAGGCTCTCTGGATGAATCACAGAGTATACTCAGGATATCTGGGCAGAACACTCCATCCTTGAGATAACTACTCTCCTTTCAACAAGGATATTTTAGCTTGCTACTGGGCTTTAGTAGAAATTGAATGTTCAATCATGGACCAATCATGGAAGTTCCATGCAGCCTTAGCTTTACCCATCATATATGGTGTTGCGTGACCCACCAGGCTTCAGGTTGGGCATGCGTAGAAGCTCTCCACCAACTCACCTGCAGGCTCTGGGGTGCTACTTAAGTTCCTTTAAGAAGTGCCATAAATTCCAGTAGCCTCTGTTTCTCCTACATTACCTTCTCTCTTGCTCCTCCTGCCGTTGTGCCCCAAAAGTTCCCTGGTTAGTTCAGTTCACAGAGCAGGAGAAAACATGGGTCTCTTTTGGAGACCTTGTATGATCCTGGAGCATCTGGATAGGGTAACAGTAGTGTCTGCACTGAGTACAATTCTTATTGCATTATTTTTAATAGAACTTAATCTATTGAAAAGTATAAATTTTACCAGCTGATAGGGTATATTGTTAGTACATATTCTTCACCTTCAATATTGTTGTGTCAATTTTCAGCCTCTAATTTTTCATATGAATGCAAAGATCAACTTTTCAATTTCCATGGAAAAGTGCTACTAGGATTTTAATAGGAATGATACTGGATTTATAAATTAATTGGCACCTTCATAACATTGCACTTTACTGTTCACACACATTACACACTGCTTGTCTTATCCAGGTCTTTTATTTTTCTCAGTCTGTAGGAATATCTTGTTTATATCTCATTACACTGGTTTCTAAGGACTTTACAGTTACACTTTGGTTGCTTTCTTGAGTAGTATATATATATTGTATATTATTAGATTTTTACTTTTATGAATTTCATAGACATATTATTAATTTTATGTTGATCATATATATTAGCCTTTGATTAGTTCTCATAGTTTATAAATTCTATCAGTATTTTTATATAAATAATATTATCCACACATAAAGAATGCCACTTTTCTTTTCCTACCTCTGTCTTTATTTTTCTCTTTTCTCTTATTTTCTTGACATCTAATGTTCAACATTGTCCCGCACAGATGAGAGGTACCTTCTCTTTCTGACTCTAATGAGATCCCTTTTAAATTTTCTTACATTGATATCTTGTATGCTATAGATTCTTAACTTTTCTAACGTTTGAAATTAAATGCATTTAGATAGTTTTCTTCTAGTCTTTTTCCCCTAATTTCACTGTGAATGGATTTTAGCTATCAAACTGTCAACTATCAAATTACTTGTGTGCATCTGTGGAGATAATTGTATAACTGCTCCCCATAAGTGTGTTAATGTGTTTTGACATTAATATATTTTTAAATATTAGACCACTATTTTCTGTTCTTTGACAAGTCATACTTGATATGTTTTTAATTAATTAATTTACATGAATATTTACTAATTTGTTGTTTTGGTTTAATTTAGGAACATTCAACTGCTGGTTTTTAAACTAAATTTATTTGGAATAGTGACAAACATACAAAAAATTAGACAAATTATTAGCATAAACATTTCACAGAATTATCGTAAAAAGAACCCCTATGCAGTCACCACCTATTAAAGGAATACAACATTACCAGAACATATTGTGTCCTCCTCAAGGGTAAGCAAGATGCTGATTTTTGTTAATTAAATTTATTTTTAACTGATACATAAAGACATAAAAATTATATATATTAATGGAATACCATGTGGTATTTTGATACATGTATACATTGAGCCAAGTTAGATGTATCCAGCTCCTCAAACACTTTTGGGGAAAGCATTAAAAATACTTTCTTCTAGTTTTTGGAAATATACGGTCCATTGTTGTTATCTATAGGCATCCTACTGTGCACACCAGAAATTTTGCCCATTCACCAATCTCTCCCATCTCCCCCACTCACCCACCCTCTGCTAACCACCATCACATTCTCAATTTCTATGGGATCAACTATAAGAGTGAGATCATATAGTACTTGCCTTTCTGTGCCTGGCTTATTTCACTTAATATAATGATCTCCACTTCCATCCATATTGTAAAATGTGACATGATTTCATTCTTTTTATGGCTGAATACTATTCCATTATATATACATACCACTTAGCTGATTTTTTACATCCTGAATTAGTTTTGCTTTCTCTCTTACTTGACGAATTTAAAACCATAAACTATGTTTTATTTGGACCCACCTTCTATTGTTTGCCCTTATATTTCTAAGATATTTTTATTCTGATTACATTGAAGACATAATTTGTTTGCTATAATTTTTCATATGAATATAGATAGAATGAGTATATTGCAATGTATAGAATCTATTTATTTTACTATGATAAAACATTCATAACTGAAAGTTCATTCCACTGTGTACTTTTATTTTTAATATGCTTTTATTGGTGCTTTATAGTCTCACATCATAATGTAAATTATGTTCACAGTGACATACATGCACACAGCACTTGGTGGCCCCCCTCTGCCTCCCCATTTTCCCCTTCCCAATACAGAGTACTTAGATTTACATTGGTATATTCATATACATACACATAGTTGATGGTAGCATTTCCATTAATGAACCTCAGTCTTCCCCCTCCCCTTCCCTTAGACCACTTCCCTGGCTCCCCTGAGGTTTCTCCTCCATTATATGGAGTCCCTCTTGTTTCCCAATTACTCCCTATCTTGTGCATATTAGAGAAACATATGACCCTTCACTTTCTGTGACTGGTTAATCTCACCTAACATAATGTTCTCCAGTTCCTTCCATTTTCTTGCAAATGACATAATTTTGTTCTTCTATATTGCTGAGTAGAATTACATTGTGTGTATTTCCCATAATTTTGTAATCCATTCATCTGATGATGGACACCTAGGTTGGTTCCATAATTTGGGTATTATGAATTATGCTGCTGTAAACATGAGTATGCATATAACACTGTAATTCTCTGATTTCAGCCCCTTTGGAAAGACACCCAGGAGTGATATAGCTGGATCATAAGGTGGATCCATTCCCAGCTTTCTGAGGAATCTCCACACTAATCTCCATAGCAACTGAACTAGTTTGCAATCCCACCAACAGTGTAGAAGAGTCCCTATTTCCCCCACATCCCTGCCAACATTTATTGTTTTTTGATTGGGGTTAGATGGAATCTCAGTGAAGTTTTGATTTGCATCTCCCTGATTGCTAATGATGTTGAACATTTTTTCAAGTATCTATTGGCCATTTGTATCTCTTCTATTGTGAAGTGTATATTTAATTCAATTGCCCATTTCTTGATTGGGTTTTTTTATTGTAAAGACTTTTAAGTTCTTTATATATTCTAGATATTAGTCCTCTATCAGAGGTATAGCTGGTAAAGATCTTCTCCCATTCCATAGGTTTTCTCTTCAGACTTTTGTGGTTTCCTTTGAGGTACAGAAACTTTTTAGTTTAATGCTGTCCAATGTATTAATTCTTATTTTAATTTCCTGAGCTTTGGGGGTCTTGTTGAGAAAGTTTCTACCTGTACCTATATGTTGGAGTGGTGGACCTATGCCCTTCTTTAATAGCTTCACAGTCTCTGGTCTAACTTCCAGGACTTTGATCCATCTCGAATTGACTTTGGGTTTATTATATATTGCTTTCCTTCTATTCCTATTTTCTGCAATATTTTAAACATGAATGGGTGTTGGATTTTGTCAAATGCCTTTTGAGTGTCTATTGAAATGATCATGTGATTTTTGTCCTTAGTTCTATTTATGTGGTGAAAAACATGTATTGATTTGCATATGTTGAACCAGCCTTGCTTTCCCAGATGAAACCAACTTGGTTATGGTGTACAATTTTCTTGATGTGGTTTTGAATACACATGACTAGTATTTTGTTTAGAATTTTTGTGTCTATGTTCATCAGTGATATTGGTCTGGAATTTTCTTTTCTTGAGGTATCTTTATTTGGTTTTGACATTAATGTGATACTAGCCTCAAAGAAGGAGTTTTAGTTATTCTGTAAAGCTTTTGTAGATTTCAGATGGAAATCCATCTGGACCTGGGCTTTTTATTTTCTGTCTCTATCTCTTTGCTTGTTACTGGTAGGTTTAGGTTTTCTATATCCTCTTGGTTCAATTTAGGTAGGCTGTATGTGTTTAGAAATCTGTTGATTTCATCCATGTTTTCCCATTTATTGGAATATAAATTTTCAAAATAGTTTCTGATGATCCTCTGAATTTCCCACTGTCTGTAATGATGTCTCCTTTTTCATTTCTGATTTAAATAATTTGGATTGATTCTCTCTTTTTGTTAGGTTGGCTAGGAGTTTGTCAATACTGTTAATCTTTTCAAATAACCAGCTTTTTGCTTTTTTGAGTCTTTGTATCTTTTTAATTCTCTATTTCATTGATTTCTGTTCTGATTTTAATTATCTCCTGCCTTCTACTGGCTTTGACATTAGACTGTTCCTGTTTTTCTAGGTCTTTGAGGTGTGTCATTAGGTTATTTATTTGATGACTTTCTGTTTTTCTTATGTGGGCACTCAGTGCTATAAATTTTCATCTTAACATCGCCTTCAAAGTGTCCCATAGATTTTGGTACATAGTGTCCCTATTTTTGTTTAATTCCAGAAATTTTTTTATTTCTTCCCTTATTTCTTCTCTGATCCATTTCTCATTCCAGAGTGTATCATTCAGTCTGCATGTATTTATGTAAATTCTTTTGGTCTTCCTGTTGTTGATTTCTACTTCTATTCCATTGTGATCTGAGCTGAAGGGAATCATATTACATTTTTTTTTTTTAATTTGCTGGTGCTTGCCTTGTGGCCCAGGATGGGGACTATTTTTGAGAAGGTTCCACGGGCAGCTGAGAAGAATGTGCATTCAGCTGGTTGAAGTCTCCCAATATTATTGTATTTGGGTCTATTTGAGACCTGATGTCCTGAAGAGTTTGTTTTACAAAAGTGAGTGCACCCACATTTGGGGCATGGATGTTTACTACCATTATTTATTTATTTATTTATTTATTTATTTATTTATATTTTTATTGGTGCATTGTAATCATACATCTTGATGGGTTTCAGGGTGGTAGAAGTATACATGCACACAATGGTCAATTAGCCCTCCCCTAATTCTCACCCCATTCCCTCCCCCTTCCCTCTTTCTCCTGCTCAGCATAGTAGTTGACTTTGGTATATTTGCATATGTATATCCTGTACATTAGGGTGTTTCCCTCTTCCCCCTTCCCATTCCCCTCAGTTAGTTCTCCTTCTTTGCTCATCTGAAGTTTTCTCCATCTTTGTCATTAAATATTCTTTTTGGATTGTTCCCTTTATTAATAAGAAGTGATTCTCTTTGTCTCTTCTGATGTGTTTTAGTTTAAAGTGTGTTTTGTCTGATATGAGCGTTGCTACCCCTGCTTGTTTTCGGTCACCATTTGCATGGTATATCTTTTCCCATCCTTTCACCTTTAGCATGTGGATATCTTTGGCTGTAAGGTGAGTTTCTTGCAAGCAGCATATAGTTGGTTTATATTTTTTAATCCGCATTGCCAGTCTATGTCTTTAATTGGAGAGTTTTGACCTTTGGCATTCAATGTTATTATTGAGATATAATTTTTGTTTCCTGTAATTTTGATTTCTATTTTCTGTTTTATGTAGTGTTATTTCTCCTTTGCTTAGTTGCCTGCCTGGTGGAGTTTGCCACTTCTCTGGTTCTGGAATTTGCTCCTTTTTTCTTCTTTGTGTTTTATTTCTTTAAGTATTTTCTCTAGTGCTGGCTTGGTAGTCATGAATTCTGTAAATTTCTGCTTGTCTTGGAATGTTTTTATTTCTCCATCAATTTTGAATGATATCTTTGCTGGATATAGCAGTCTTGGTTGGAAGTTGCTTTCTTCCAGGATCTGGAGTACATCAAAGCAGTTCCTCCTGGCATTCGTGACTTGGGTTGAGAAGTCTAGAGTGATTTTTATTGTTTTGCTCCTAAATGTCACTTGTTCTTTTGTTCTCATTGCTTTTAAGATTCTTTCTTTGGCCTCTATGTAAGTCATTTTGATTATTACTTGGCTTTGGAAAATACTCTGAAATTATTTCCCTGAAGGGGTTTCTGATACCCTTGGTTTGTGCTTCAATGACTTATATCTGTAAATTAGGATGTTTCATATTGCCTCCTATTTCTTGGATGTTGAAGTTGTGTTGTTGTAATGTCTTCTGTATATTGTTGACTGTGTTTTCAGTTTTGAATGAACTGTCTTCTAAGAGTGATACCCTGTTTTCCATATGGTCTAGCCTTCCAGAGTTGGCTTCTGTTGTGATCTTTAATTCATTTATTGACTCCTTCATTTTGCTCAAAGCCTCTTTTTGGTTCTTTCTTAGGACCTCAATTCCTCTGGCATTGGCATTGTAGCTTGTAGTGCCCAAAGACAGACAGGCAAGTTTATTGCAACTTGGTAGGCTGAGTTATTTCCCCCCACAGACACCACAGCTGGGTGTCCTGTAGTGATCCCTGAAGACCCTACAAGGACTTGGCGAACTATGGACTGTAGGTCCCTCCTTCTGGAATGTCTCTAGGGCTGTCTGTTAATTCATGTTTCTTCTGTGTCTGGCAGTAGTTCCTACCCCCACCTCTGCAGGGGTGGTTTGCAAAGTCTCAGATCCCGTGAGTTCCTTGCCACACAAGTCCCTGTGGACCCACAAGGCGATCTCCTGCTGGGATGGCTTGTTGACTTATGTTCTTGATGAGTGCCACTCCAGGACCCTCCAGGAAAAGATGGGTTCTGCTGCAGCTGCTGAGTCTGGCTGGGTCTCTGCAGGAAGACATGGGTTCTGCTTCAGTCACAGAGTCTGGCTGGGTCATCTGGGTAGCTGGGTCTTTGTCAAGCATGGAGAAAAATGCCAACTTCTTTTGCTAATGGTTTGTAGTCACTGGCTTCACAATAACCTATTGCTTCTTTGCTGAAGGTCTCTGGGAGCCATGGTACCAGCAGCTGACAGTCTGGCATGGCCTTGTCAAGATGGCGCTTCTGCAGCTGCTCTCTGTTTTCCAAGTTAGAAGCATGGAGCTCTTTACAGTCCTCTGTTCTCTCTTCTGGCTCCGTTTCTGCCATTTTTCAACTTTCATTGTTTTGTTGAGTTTTTTTTTACTGCTTTTCTTCCTTTGTCAAGAAGCAGTCTTCCTGGTGCTTGAGTTCTGAGTCTCAGAGAGACTAAAATATGCTGTCTCCCTCTATGTTGCCATCTTCTTCCTTCCCACTGTGTATTTTTTTAACCAATTCGCTTTGTCATGAATAGCTAGATGCTATTCTGATATCAATGTAGATCAGTTTCATCTTTATTTGCACCTCATTTAAGTGAAACCAGAGAGTAGATACTCACACTTGGCTTCTTTCATTCACCATAATGCTTCTGAGGTTCATCCATGTTAACTTTGCAGTTGAGCATCATTACTCTGGGACTAAATAGCATCGTACTTATAAACGTGCTACCAGTGGTTATTCATTCTTCTCTTGATGGACTTTTGGCCAGTTTCCTATTTTGAACATTATGAAAAGAGGCACCATCAAAATTCTGTGTGTGCTATTTTGTGGGGGTATGCTTTCATTATACTTGAGGAAATTTAGGAGGACAATTAGATTGAGTTGTGACTTGGTACTATGTTTAACTTCTTTTGAATGTCTAAATGGTTTTCCAAAATATCTGCACTTTACTATAATCCTACCTGTAATTATGATATTTCAAGATACTCCACATTTGACCAGTGTTTGCTGATCTCAGTGTTTTGAATGTTAGTGTTTCTAACAGATGTGAAAGGTAAAGTATTGTGATTTTAATTTGAATTTCCTTTAACATGAATGTTGTTTTCTTTTTTTATTCTCTGGCCATTCTCATACCTTGTTTTTGGTAAATGTTCACTTTAGTCTTTTGTGTATTTTTACATGTGGTTTTGTTCTTACATTACTCATTTGTAAGAGCTTTTTAATAATATATACATTTTAGTATGATATCATTTTCATATGTATGTGTTGCAAATAGTTTGAAGTCTTAATAAGATTTTTAAATTTTGATAAGATTTTATCTGAATGTTTCTGAAACCATCTCTGTATGTTGAAAACCATGAATATACAGTGGTACTTCCAATTCAAGTCCAACTCCACAGGATTCATTCTAGGGTTTTTAATCTTTGTTTTACTTTGCATATTTTTATCTTTATTGCTCAATACCAAGAGCCCTGGATCCCACTAGCCTTAGTGTATTTGCCTATTTCTAGATTCTATATATGTAACCAATCTCCTGGCCTATTTTCTGCTCCACCTCCACCATCCACAGTACAAATGGACTGCAGGATCTCTAGTTCAACAGTTCTAATATGCTGCTTGATGAGCTAACAGGCACATTTTATCACACTTAAAAATGTATGCCCAGCAAAAACAAGGAATACCAGCACTTAAGAAAGAAACTAGATTCTCTTGTTCAGGCATAGTACCACATTTTTTCCATCTTTGAGCCAACTAGTAAACCTCCCTCACTTAATGTAATATTCAGAAGTAATGCCATATATATGACATATATGTATGCATGTATCACTTTTTTCTTATTATAATTCCAACATATCTGATTTTGAAAATTTATATGTATATAAACAAAGTATTTACCTAATTACTAATTACATACTAAATTCATAAATTAAAAATACATAAAGATATAAAGATACATTTTTGGAAATGTATAAATGCAAAAACTTGAACAGCAAGCTTTGAAAACAAATAAAAGAGAAAAATTGTAAAAGAATTAATAATTACTAAAGACATTGAAGCCGGGTGTGGTGGCACAAGCCTGTCAGAATCCTAGTACTTAGGAGTCTCAGACAGGAGAATCTCAGGTTCAAGACAAGTCTCAGCAACTTAGCAAAACACTCAGCAACTTAGTGAGTTACTTTTTCAAAACAAAAATAAAAAGGACTTGGGGGTATAGCTCAGAGGTAAAATGTCCCTGGGCTCAATATCCAGTATAACAAGAAGACACTGGGAGACATTGTGATGGTAACCCCAATGTCAACATAAAAATATGTCAAAAATTTGTAAACTGACTTCAACTGTAATATCAAATAATGGATGATGCCTACAATTTGTTACTTGTTCCTGAAAACAGAAAAATGGAGGTCTGCTCAACTCAAATTATGAATTTGAGCATATTGGAAGCTCAGTTCCACAACATATAAAGGTAGAATGAGAAAATAAAACTCTACCCAGATATTAAAATCATAAAGTAAATATGAACTTTTTGAATCTAGAAAGTATATTAAAATAATATATTACAATTCAACATAATTTGGTCTGTGCAAATTGACATTAAGCATAAAAATAAAAATAACTCAGACTAGATAAATATTTATTTCTTCCACACAGAAAAGAAACACAAAGATATTCAGTGACGGACTTTGGGGCGAATTTAAAAAACCATCATGGACTGATGCTCCTTGGAAGTCACACATGACCTCTTCTTCTCTTCTCTTCTCTTCTCTTCTCTTCTCTTCTCTTCTCTCCTCTCCTCTCCTCTCCTCTCCTCTCCTCTCCTCTTCCCTCCCCTCCCCTTCCCTCCCCTCCCCTCCCCTCCTCTCCTCTCCTCTTCTCTTCTCTCTTTCTCCTCTCCTTTCCACTCTTCTCTTCTCT